>MDKH01149175.1:0-57299 GCA_005239495.1 Nicotiana undulata | reverse complement strand
TCCCTGTGCCTCTGTGCACAGATCCATGTACTAGTTCGCAGCAGTAGCTGACGCAGTTGATAGCAGCATTTCACGGGATTTCGAGGTAGATGTCCAGCGTCCACAACTTCTCCATTTCCCTTCCTTACTTATTATTATCATTTGATTCCGAGACATATATTATAGTTTTAGCAGAGTTAGATTTATTTCTTCTTAGATGCTCATGACTATTGACTCCAGTTTCTGGGAGGTTGTTTAGGCTAATATGGGAACGTTAAGACTTATTTATATTATTTATGCTATGGTTTGCTTGCTTATTTTTTAATTGTGAACTAATATAATTGGATAAATACATAGTAAAGTGATGGTCGGCTAGCCTAGTTCCACGATAGGCGCCATCACGGCCTGTTAGGATTTGGGGTCGTGACAGATGGTGATTTGATTTATGATGTGGAGCTGGTGGCCATTTTAGATCGGGAGGTTCGAAAATTGAGATAAAAAAACATAGCTTCGGTGAAGGTGCAGTCGAGAGGTCAGCCAGTTGAGGAGGCTACTTGGGGGCTGAGTGGGATTTGAGGAGCAGATATCAATGCCTATTTGAGACTCCGGGTATGCTTCTAGACCCGCTCGAGGACAAACACTTATTTAAGAGGGGGACGATGTAATGACCCGACCGGTTGTTTTGAGTGTTGTATCTTCGTTCCCTTATTTACTACTTATTTTATGCTCAATCGTCATTATGAAACTTGTCGGGATAGTTGGATCGATTCCGGGGATGTTCCGGAATGAGTTGAGACATTTAGTCTCAAGGTTGGAAGCTTAAGTTGAAAGGTTGATCGGATGTTGACTTATGTGTAAATGGATCCAGAATAGTGTTTTGATAGCTTTGTTAGGTTATTTTAGACTTCTAAGTGTGTTTGGATAGTGATTTGGAGGTCCACAGTTGATTTAGGCTTGAAATGGAGAAAGTTGGAAAATTAGATGTTTTGGAAATTGAGAAGTTTAACCGACAGTTGACTTTGCGGTTACCGAGCTCAGATTTTTTGTTTTGAGAGTTGGAATAAATCCATTGTGTTATGACTTGTGTGCAAAATTTGAGGTCAATCAGACGTGATTTGATAGGTTTCGACATCGATTTTAGAAGTCTAAATTTCTTAGTTCTCGATGGGCATTAATTGAGGTGCGATTCGTGTTTTTGATGTTGCTTGATGTGATTTGAGGCCTCGACTAAGTTCCTATCATTTTTTAAGACCTGTTGGCATGTTTATTTTAGGTCCAGGGGCCTCGGGTGGATTCCAAATGGTTATCCGAACAAATGATGGATTTGGAGCATTGTTGTCCTTTTGGGGTAATCGTGTGGCTGATGTGTTGCAGAAGCGGCACTGGGTTGTCCTTCTGGTGCAGTCGAGAGGTCAGCCAGTTGAGGAGGCTACTTGGGGGACTGAGTGGGATTTTAGGAGCAAATATCAATGCCTATTTGAGACTCCGGGTATGCTTCTAGACCCGCTCGAGGACAAACACTTATTTAAAAGGGGGACGATGTAATAACCCGACCGGTTGTTTTGAGTGTTGTATCTTTGTTCCCCTATTTACTACTTATTTTATGCTCAATTGTCATTATGAAACTTGTCGGGATAGTTGGATCGATTCCGAGGATGTTTCGGAATGAGTTGAGACATTTAGTCTCAAGGCTGGAAGCTTAAGTTGAAAGGTTGATCGGATGTTGACTTATGTGTAAATGGCTCCATAATAGTGTTTTGATAGCTTTGTTAGGTTATTTTAGACTTCTAAGTGTGTTTGGATAGTGATTTGGAGGTCCACATTTGATTTAGGCTTGAAATGGAGAAAGTTGGAAAATTAGATGTTTTGGAAATTGAGAAGTTTAACCGACAGTTGACTTTGCGGTTACCGAGCTCAGATTTTTTGCGTTGAGAGTTGGAATAAATCCATTGTGTTATGACTTGTGTGCAAAATTTGAGGTCAATCAGACGTGATTTGATATGTTTCGAAATCGATTTTAGAAGTCTAAATTTCTTAGTTCTCGATGGGCATTAATTGAGGTGCGATTCGTGTTTTTGATGTTGCTTGATGTGATTTCAGGCCTCGACTAAGTTCCTATCATGTTTTAAGACCTGTTGGTATGTTTATTTTAGGTCCAGGGGCCTCGGGTGGATTCCAAATGGTTATCCGAACAAACGATGTTGTCCTTGTGGTGTAATCGTGTGGCTGATGTGTTGCAGAAGCGGCACTGGGTTGTCCTGGTGTGACGCAGGTGCGAAAGGTCATCCGCATCTGCGGACTCGCAGATGCGGAGTTTGGAGTGATGCAATGTCTTCGCAGAAGCGGATGAAGGGTCATAGAAGTGCTTCCGCTGGTGTGCACCCTGTGGAATTAAGTGACTTCTGCAGAACCGGGACTTTTATTGCAAAATCGATTCCGTAGGTGCGGAGATTTTGCCCACATGTGCGAAAGCACTAGGCAGAATATTAAATTCGAGGGTTTCGTGATTTATATCATTTTGGACTTTGCAAACTCGGACTAAGGCAGTTTTTGAGAGGTATTTCGAGTGGTTTCTTGAGGTAAATCACTTGTGATCATATTTATTCAATAATATTGTCTCCCCAATGAATTTTCCACCTAGTTTGTGTGTTTGTGAGGTGGAATTTCGGGAGTTTGAGGCTAGATTATGAGAGTTAAATTTGGGGATTTGAGTGATGATTTGGTGTCAGAATTTGGTAAATTTTTTATGGTTGGACTCGTGATTGAATGGGCTTTCGGATTTTGCAATTTTTTGGATTCTGAGACGTGGGCACGGGGGTCGACTTTTTAGTTGACTTTTTGACTTTTGATTAAGCATTTTGTATTTTTATATGGAATTGATTCCTATAGCTTGAGTTGATCGTATCAAATTGTTTGTGGCTAGATTTAAGGCATTCAGAGGCCGATTCGCGAGGCAAGGGCTTGTTGGAGTAGAGATTTTCACGTTTTGAGGTAAGTAACACTTCTAAATTTGGTTTTGAGGGTACGAATCCTTGAAATTTTGTGCTATGTGATTGGTGTTGAGGTGCCATGTATGCTAGGTGACGGGCGTGTGGGCGTGCCCGTAGTAATTGTGATTTAGTCGACTTCATGGAACTGTGTAGCTATCTTATCTGAACATTATTACTATACTATATGTATTAGAGCACTTGAGCTATGATTTATGCTAGAAATCATGTTTAAGCTATGTGTTGGTACTATCGGGACCCACAATGGCCGTTCTTTGCTGTTGAGTTATTTGCTTAATTTCAGTTCTGTACTTGGTCACATTCATCATTGCATATATTATCTAAGTTTCTCTTATCATATATTATCACATCTTGTATCATTGATTTGGGCTGCTTAGCATGAGTGTTGTGAGCCCAAAAGACTGGAGAGATTAATGACTGAGTGAGACTAAGGGCCTGTTTGTGAGTGATATTTATGGGATCGGGCTGCACGTCGCAGCAGGCTTTATTGATTCATGCCAGGATCTGGCTTATTATAGCACTTGGGCTGGATTTACCCCTTCGTAGTTTATACACCCACAGTGAGCGTAGTTTCTATTGATACACGATATTTGATTCGGGTTGGATCTGCCGTGTATAATGCTGAGTGATTGAGTGTCACGAGTGAGAGCTGAGATAGTCAGGTTGAGTACTCCGAGAGTGTGACTATGCGAGGCTTTCATTGTGTTGCATCACATACGATATGCATGTTGGCTTGTAGAAATAGCAATGTGTTATTCCTCGTATGATTCAGACTTAACCTATTTTATTTGTTCTGAGTTTAATTGTTAAACTTGAAAGCATGTTTATATTTTCTATACTGTATTTCTGTAATGGTCTATACATGTGAGGCTCGTCACTACTTACAGTCCAAAGGTTAGACTCGTTACTTATTGAGTTGGTTGTACTCACGCTACACTCTGCACTTCATGTGTAGATCCAGGTGTTTTCGGGAACTTGTGGAATGTCGTGCAACAAAGAAGGACAAGAAGAAGAGTCAAGCAAACATGGTTGAAAAAATGATGAAATAGAGGACTTATGTGTTATGCTATCTGAATGCAGCATGGTAGAAAATCCCAAGGAGTGGTGGATTGATTGTGGAGTCACTCGTCATGTTTGTGCTAACAAATAGTCAATTGCCTCATATGTTCCCGCAGAGCCTGGCAAGATATCTTTATGGGAAACTCCGCAACAGCCAAACTCAAAAAGTTGGTAATATATCTTTGAAGATGACTTCGGGTAAAGTCGTGACTCTAAACAATGTTATTTATCCATGTTCCTGAAATTTGCAAGATTTTGGTCTATGCTAGACTTCTTATCAAGAATGAAATTAAGTGTGTGTTTGTTTCTGAAAAAGTTGTAATACGTAAGAATGATGTTGTAACGATCGAAAGGTCGTTTTGAGCTCTAACAATGCCGATCGAGGGTTTAAGGTATCGAGTAGCTTCTTGTTATGCGTTATGACTTGCATGCATTGTCGGATTTCCTTTCGAGCGGTTCATGATAAATTTGAAAGAATGATTATTGTTTTAGAAGCTTAAGTGGTAAGAGTTGACCGAGGTTTGACTTCTGTGTAGACGACTCTGGAATGGTATTTTGATGGTTCTAATAGCTTCTTATGGTGATTATGGACTTAGGCGTATGTCTGTATATCAATTTAGAGGCCCGTAGCTGGATTTGATGTTTTTCGGCGAAAGTTAGAAAGTTGAATGTTTGAAAGGTTGATAGCTTTGACAGAGATATATCGCATTCATATTGTGATTTCAGGAGTTGGTATAGTTCGATGGTGTCATTTGGGACTTTCATGCAAAAATTGAAGTTATTCGGAGTTGATTTGATATGGTTGGGCATGAGTTGTAGAAGTTTAAAATTCATTAGTTCATTCAGCTTGAATTGGAGTGAGATCCGTACTTGCGATGTTATTGGATGTGATCTGAGGCCTCGAGTAGGTCCACATTATGTTTAGGGATTGGTTGGTATGTCACAGGGGTTCTGGGTGTTTCAGACGACTTATGGATCATTTTTGAACCTTGTGGAACGCATATGCGACGGTCACTGGTGGTATTGTATTTGAAATGTTGTAGCATATGGACACGTATGGTATGAGTTGATATGTCGTGTTGTTATGATTTTGGCACATGGGGATTTGTTGTGTGGATTGATTTTTGTTGTGCGGGGCATAAGGGTGGCATCTCATTGTTTTTTATTGTGCAAAGTGATACGGGGGGCTATTGTATTTATTGTCTGGGCGGAGTGATACAAGTGGTTATTGATATATTGTCTGGGTGAAGAAATACAAGTTGATATTGTGTCATTGTCTGGGCGAAGCGATACATGTGGCCATTGTATTTTTTTGGGTGGAGTGATACATGTGGCTATTATGATATTGTCAATATGAAAAGATAAGGATAGTTATCTAAAGGTTGATATATGATGTCCTAGGGGCATATTGTTGATGATATTCATGTGATGGTGGGATTTTCCGTGCATGTGTCATGCACATTACTTGACTTGTTGTGTTGCTTCTAATGAGATACTCGACATCTTTGAAATTACTTGTGGACTTTGATTGAAATAGCACACTTGCAAATGCATACACCGTAAAATGTCATTTATACCAGTTTAGGAACATGAAACTTGATATTCATTGATCAAGCACATGTATTCTTGTATATCTTCTATTTTTGTGATATTGAGCATGTGATCATGCCAGACAGATTGTGTTATTCAGCATGTGGTCACGCTGAGCGGATTATGATATTGAACATGTGACCACACCAGGCAGATTGTGATATTGAGCCTGTGACTACGCTGGGCGGATTGTGATATTCAGCCTGTGACCACGCTAGGCGGATTATGATAATGAGCATGTGACCATGCCCGGTGGATTGAGGTATTGGCATGTGAGTTTTCTATGCAGCACGTAAGTTGTTTGTGCGATAGTAATTGATAATCTGGGCACGTGGTGCCATGTGTACGAGATTCACGATTTGGGACTCGTGACTTGTGATTATGAGGAGAGGTACCCCAAGGTGATTTTTATGTCAACCTCATGTTAGAACGACTTGATTATTTGTTTTCATTGGTTTCTGTTATTTGGTTTCACTGGTACTTTAACTGTGTTCCGAGTTCCTTACTGTTTTATCTCATGTTTATTCCTCGTTGCCATTTGCTGATTCTTACGTCCATTATTAGCTTTATACTAGAGTTCTGCACATGTTATTTTGCCTAGTATGAGTCTTGACTTATACCTCGTCACTACTCCACCGAGGTAAGTCTTGATACTCATCGGTACCAATCGTGGTGTATTCAATACTACAAATCTACACTTTTTTGTGCAGGACCAAGTAATGGAGATAATAGACTTTGGAAGAGTTAGCTTCTTGATCGCGAGGATTCAAGGTAGAACTGCTTGATCGTCGCAGTCCCTTGGATTCCTTTTCCTTTTAATTGTACCGTTAATTCGCTATCCGAATAGCATTGTATTTTGTTTTGGAGATATTTCTGTGTTTCAGCTAGAGTTCTTGACTTTGTACTACCTAGTCTTGGGAGGATTGCTGTGATTAATGCCACGTAATCTTGTATCACTTTTCTTTCAGTATTTACAATAAACTCTGCATCAAAATAATCCTATTATTTGATTTAACTGTTGTAAGTAATCAGCTTACCTAGTCCTAGAGACTAAATGCCATCAGGACACCTAAGGTGGGACATTGGGTCGTGACATATGTATACGTAGAAAAAGGTTACCAAACTCAGGGCCTTTTCAAGTTCAATGTAATAACTATCGATAACAATTAACTTATTTGGGTCAAATAATTTATGGCATGCACGTGCATGGAAACTTCAAAATTATACGAATAATGGTTAACTTGGATGTATTGCCTAAATTTGAATGCGATAATTGGAAACATCAAATATGTATAGAATCTAAGTATGTTAAACATCCTTATAAGTCAGTTGAAAGGAATTCAAATACTTTATACTTAATTCACACATATATTTGTGACATGAATTCAATATCATCTTGCAGGGAAAAAGTATTTCATAACATTTATTGACGATAGTACTATATGGTCACAACCCCAAAATTTCATCCAGGGTAGTCGTGATGACACCTAGTCTTTAAGACTAGGTAAGCCTAACATTCATGAATTACTTAATGAAATTTAATAGCTAAGATAGCAAGATAATTCGATAAAACTGATAATAATTCTAAATGCCGATGAAACTGAGTCATAAGCTCTACAGGAATATACTGAAAAATCCGTAGTATAACACTGTCTAGATAAAGAGTAAACAATAGTAAAATAAGGACATAAGGTGACTTCGAGGCATGAAAGCGCCCATCAGGTATACCATGAAGTCTCCAAACTGTATGGTCCACTCACCGATGCCTAACCGGAGTCAAAGTACCTGGATCTGCACATTAGTGTAGTATGAGTGCACCACAACAATACCCCGTAAGTATCAAGCCTAACGTCGGGAGAGTAATGACGAAGCCTTGTCAAGACACCTACTAGGATAAGAAAAACTAAACAAGTATAGTATAGTTTAATAATGACAACGAGGAAATAGTGACAATAAAGTAATACAATAAGGTAATCTAACAACTGAATTTGAAGCAATAAAGGCAACAAGGAGGGAACACATGATAAGAACATCAAGAAAATAATGTGGACAAATAAAAGTGAAGTAAATAAGAGATAACAACAAGAATCACAATTATGGTACTTCCTCGTAACCTCATTTCACAATCACAATCGCAATCTTTCCTTATATCGCCGCGTGAACCTTACATTAGATAGTTTTGACAATATTTTTCCCAAAATAGCTACACGCACTTTAACCCACCTTATGTCGTCGCGTGGCTTCAAGCAATTCCATTACTAGCAACATGCATATAAATCCCACCTTATGCTACCACATACACAGTAACCCATATCCTTATACCGCCACATGCGCATCAATATCATTAACAAGTTGCACCTCAAGTGCCCATATGCCACAACTTGCAAAAAATCTACAATACCTAGGTTTCTAGAACATGTAGCTCACAACTCAACAACAATATGAACAAGAGTCTCAATAATAAAAATATGAATGAGAATTGCTCAACACGGAAAGATATCTAAATAATCAACAACTTCAACCTCAATGTGATATTAACTTTCATAACTTCAGCTTCAACAATCCAAAATGAAGGTATTTCAACGGAATGGCATTTTACACTTTGAAAGTAAAACATAAGCTTAATAATGAAAGTGATGGTATGAAATAGTATCTATATCTAAATACATGGAATAACTCAAAACGGAAGGACATCGTGAAATAATAACTCCAAATAAGAATAACGCAACAATAAAAGAGGTAACATGACAATAAGAGAGATAACAAAGGTAATTAAATCATATAAGAGCATGTTTGACAATAAGGGATACAACAGGTACTAAAAACATCAAGTAAAGCATGTAAGAGCAATTTAATAATGGAAGAGATAACATGATATTACAATTTCTAATAAAACGCATGAAAGAGTCTAAGTGTCTAGTACGGTAAAAATACCATACATAAGCCCGTGTACACACTCGTCACCTCGTGTAGATGTCTTCCACATAACTCAAATAACACAAATCAGCCCAAGTCCTAAGGGGTAGTTCTCTCTCTCCCCCCCCCCCCCCCCCCACAACAAAGTTAGGCAAGATACTTACTTCAAACAAGCTAAATCAACCCACTAGTAAGCCTTTCCCGCGAAAATTCAACTCCAAACGCTCGAATCTAGCGAAAATAACTTAATACCATAAATACAAACCATATGAAGCGATATTGGATAATAAAATTGCAATCTTTTAAGAAAATAAGAAAATCAACTCAAAATTCAACCCAAGGCGCGCACCTTGGAATCCGATCAAACTTACAAAATCTGAATACCTATTCCGGTACGATTCCAACCATACTAAAATTATCCAATTCCGACCTCAAATCGATCATCAAATCCTCAATTTATAGTTTAGAAAATCATTCACAAAAACCCCCAATTTCTCCAACTCAAATCACTTATTAAATGATAAAAACTATTATGGAATCGTGATTAATGAGCAAAACGGAATAAAAACTCGCCCTGGTCCAATCCTTGAAAACCCCATCCAAAATCGCCCAAAACCGATCTCACTAACTTAAGATATGGATAATGAGATAAAACCCTCGAAGAAGATATTTCTGCCCAGCGATTTCCACATTTGCGGTCATATAGTCGCATCTGCAACTCTGTATCTGCGGAAGAACCATCACAGATACAACTTCATTAAGGTTCAGCAAATATCGGCTTGTGCGAGTCCGCTACCCAAGGTCAGAATTCTGCATATGCAGAACAATTCTTGCTTCTGCAATTGTGTACCTACACTCTTATATCCGCACCTGCCGACATAACTAATCAGTCCAGATATCGCTTCTGCGGCTTTGAGGCCACTTTTGCGGTGCCGCACCTGCAACTATACTATCGCATGTGTGATTGCACCAAAACTCAGCTAGCATAGAAAATCCTACAAGGCCAAAATGAATCCGAATTCAATCGGAATCACACTGGGGACCACTAGACCCCACCCGAACGTACCATCAAGTTCCAAAACATAACACGAACCTACTTGAGGCCTTAAATCACATCAAACAACATCAAATATATGTTTTGCACCCGAATTCAAGCCTATTTAACCAATGACAATTAAACTTCTAAGACTAACGCCGAATGATTTCAAACCAAATCCGAACGAGCTCAAACTTTGCATGCAAGTCCCAATGACACAACATACCGATACCAACTCCCAAAATTCACAATCTAAGCCCATATCAATAACGTCAACCCTCAGTCAAACCTATCAACATTCAAACCATCGCCAAAAAGCCTCAAACCAACCTACATACTTCTAAATCAATATCTGGATACATACCTAAGATTAAAATTATCATATGAAGCTATTTGGATCATCAAAACTCCATTCCGGAGTCGTCTACACAAAATTCAAACTCTGGTCAACTCCTTTGTTCTTAACCAAACACCCTGCCAAGTCACATAATCACAGTTGAACATAGAAAAGGCAATAAATAGGAGGACGGGGCTAAAATACTCCAAATATCCGGCTGGGTCGTCACATTCTCGCCCTCTTAAAACAAATGTTCATCCTCGAACGAGTATAAAGACATACCAGAAGTGCTGAAAAAATGAGGATAATGGCTACGCATATCATGCTCGGTCTGCTAAGTCGTTTCTTCGACTGGTTGACCCTTCCATTGAACCTTCACTGAAGCAATGTTCTTTGACCTCAACTTTCGCACCAACCTATCCAAGATGGCCACCGGCTGTTCAACGCAAGTCAAATCCTAGTCCAATTGGAGTGAGCTGATATCTTACACATGTGACAGATTACCTTACACTTTCGGGGAATCGAAACATGGAACACCGGTGAACTGTAGATAAACTGGATGGAAATTCAATCTTGTAGGCCATCTCCCCCACTCTCTCAAGGATCTCAAAATCACCAATATACCTAGGCCTCAACTTTCCTTTCTTCCCGAACCTCATCACACCCTTCATGTGAAACCCGCAACAAAACTCTCTCTCCCACCATAAATGCTACATCACGAACCTTCCGATCGGCATAAATCTTCTGCTTAGACTGTGCGGTATGAAACCGATCCTGAATTTACTTAATAATTCCCCAACGCATCCTAAACTAAATCGGTGCCCAACAACCTAGCCTCTCTTTGCTCAAACCAACCAATTGCTGAACGTCATTGCCTCCCATATAAGGAATCATAAGGAGCCATCTGAATACCCGATTGATAGTTGTTGTTGTAGTCAAACTCTACAAGAAGAAAGAACTTATCCAAAGAACCTCGAATCCATAACACATGCACGTAGCATATCCTCTAAAATCTTGATGGTGCGCTCGGACTGTCCGTCCGCCTGGGATGTTGTACTCAACTCAACCTGTGTGCCTAACTCTCGTTGTACAACCCTCCAGAAGTGAGATGTAAAATGCGAGCCTCAATTGGAGATAATGGACACCGGAAATCCATGAAGGCTAACAATCTCACGGATGTAGATCTAAGCCAACTGCTATAAAGAATAGGTAGTCACCACCGGAATGAAACGAGCGAACTTGGTCAACCTGTCCATAATAACCTACACAACTCCAAATTTCTTCAAGGTATGTGGGAGAACCAATGACGAAATCTATGGTAATACACTCCCACTTCCACTCGGGAATCTCAAGTCTCTGAAGCAGACCGCCCAACCTCTGATGATCATACTTCACCTTCTAACAGTTAAGGCACCGAGCCACATACTCCACTATATCTTTCTTCATATTCTACGCTAATAGTACTGCCTCAAATCCTGATATATCTTTGCGGCACCCGGATGAATTAAATACTCCGAAATGTGGGCCTCCTCAAGAATCAACTCAGGCAACCCATCCACATTAGGCACATATACCCGACCCTGCATCCGTAACAACCCATCATCTCTAATAGAAACTTCCTTGGCATTGCCGTGATGCACTGTGTCCTTAAGGACAAGAAATTGGGGTCGTCACTGACGCTCTCTGATGAGATCATACAAAGAAGACCGAGAAACCACGTAAGCAATAACCTGGCTAGACTCCGAAACATCGAATTTCACAAACTGATTGGCCAACACTTGAACATCCAATACTAATGTTCTCTCACCTACTGGAATATATGCAAGGCTACTCATACTCTCTGCCTTCCTACTCAAGTAATCAACCACCATATTGGCCTTCCCGAGATGGTACAAAATAGTGATATCATAGTCTTTTAACACTTTTAACCACCTCTGTTGCCTCAAGTTCAAGTCCTTTACTTAAAAAAGTGTTGTAGGCTCTGATGATCTATGAATACATCGCAAGACACGCCGTAGAGATAATGCCTCCAAATCTTAAATGCGTGAACTATTGCTTCCAGCTACAGATCGTGAATGGGGTTGTTTTCTTCATGGGGATTCAACTGGCGCAAAACATATGCAATCACCCTACCCATCTACATCAAGACACATCCAATACCAATCCATAAAGCATTACTATAAACTATATATGAACCTGATGCTGAAGGCAAAAAGAGGTTTGAAGCCGTAGTCAAGGCGGTCTTGAGGTTCTGAAAGCTCTACTCACACTCGTAGGACCACCTAAATGGAGCACCGTTCTAGGCCAATTTAGTCAAAAGTGCAACAATGGATGATAAACCCTCCACAAAACGGCGTTAATATCCGGCCAAACCAAGAAAACTTCAAATCTCGGTAGCTGAAGATGGCATGGTCCAACTCTGAACTGCTTTAATCTTCTTTGGATCTACTTTAATCCCCTCGCTCGACACCATATGACCGAATAACACCACTGAATCAAGCCAGAATTCACACTTTAAGAATTATGCATACAAATATTCATGCATCAGGGTGTGGAGTACGATTCACAGATGATGCTTATGATCTTCCCGACTGCGAAAGTACACCAAGATGTCGTCAATGAATACGAGGCTGAAATAATCAAGAGATATATAGAATACACCATTCATCAAATGCATAAATGTTGCTGGGGCATTGGTCAGCCCGAATAACATCACTAGAAACTCGTTATGACCATGCCGAGTCCTGAAAGTAGTCTTCGAAATATCCGGATCCCAAAACGTCAGATAATGATACCTTGACCTCAAATCAATCTTCGAGAACACTTTATCACCCCGAATCTTGTTGAATAAGTCATCAATATGCGGTAATGGGTACTTGTTCTTCATTGTAACCTTGTTTCACTACTGATAATACATACACATTAGCATAGAGTCATCCTTATTCTTCGTAAATAGAATTAGAGCCCCTCACAGTGAAATACTCGGCAGGATGAAACCCTAATCAAGAAACTCCTGAAGTTGTTCCTTAGTTCCTTCAACTCTGCTGGTTCCATACGATATGGTGGAATAGAAATTGGTTGGGTTCCCGGCAATAAGTCGATACCAAAATCGATATCCCTATCGAGTGGCATGCTCGGTAGGTCTGCTGGAAATAAATCTAGGAAATCCCTCACTACTGGAACTGACTCAATGGTAGGAGAATCAACACTGACATCTCTCACAAAGGCTAGGTACGAATCACACCATTCCCAAATATTCACCATTCATTAAGATATGATACAAACCTGCTAGGAATCTAAGTCAATGTACCCACCACTCCAAATTCAGCAACACTAGCGTAGCCAAGCTGATGGTCTTGGCGTGACAATCCAAAATAACATGATAGAGTGACAAAAAGTTCATTCCCAAGATCAAATCAAAGTCTACCATATTGAGTAACAATAGATCAACTACGGTCTTATAACTACCAATGGTGACTAAACACGACCGGTAAACACGATTTACAACAACAAAATCTCCCACATGCGTGGACGCATATACGAGAGAACTTAAAGAACCACGTGATATATCAAAATACACAGCAAAGTAAGATGACACGTATGAGTAAGTTGAGCCCGCATCAAATAAAACTGATCATCCTTGTGACAAACCAGAATAATACCTCTGATAACAACATCTGCAGCGGTGGCTTCCGTCCTACCCGAAAAAGCATAGAAACAAACCTGACCTCCGTCTAGGGCGACCTTCGCCTTCTTGACCTCCATGCCTATACAGATGGGGCGGCAACTAGAGCAGCAACTATGGCCTGTGAACCCTATGGACTCTGTGGGATCCGTGGAGACTGTGTATTCTGTGGAGGTGCACCCCTCCTAAGTCTGGGGAAGTCCCTTTCCATGTGTCTAGTACTGCCACACTCAAAACAAGCTCTCGGTGGGTGTGGCCACTGAAACGGACTTTGTCCTGGTCGACTAGGCTGACCATTGAAAGCACCCCGTGCTGGAGCTGCATTGGACAGTGGAAGTGCATAATTGGCAACATGAGACCTCGGAATAGTTGGGGCACCTCTAGAAGCTGGAAGTGCTAAATAAACTGGCTGATTCACATATCCCCTACCATGACGAGCTGTAGCTGTAGATTGACAACCACTAAAACATCATGTATCTCAAGGCCTCCTTGCCTCCCTGTCGTCTTTCTCTGGACGCGCATAACCTCCAGCCTCCATGTGATCTCCACCACTTGCTGAAATGGAGTATCCGTCTCTAACTCTTGAGCCATGCTGAATCTAATACCATAGTTGAGCCCCATAGTTAATATGTGGACTCGATCTCTGACTGTTGCAACCAAAGCAGGTGCATGTCGGGATAAACTCACTGAATCTAATAGCATACTTTGACACTGAAATAGTAACCTGGCGCAACTGCTCAAACTCTGTGGGTCATGCAGCTCGAAGGGTCTACATCACAAACTCTCGGGAATATCTTAGAAAACTAAGCTCAAGTGAGTGAAGCTGCATCGGCTGGGAAAACCCTCTTCCTAATCCTTCCACCACCTGTAGCCCGCTATAGACATATGAAATATAGTGAAAGTAACTCCGCTCATCTCGACCATGCACATGGTGCAAAGAATATAGTGGAACTTCTCTATAAAACCCTGCACATACTCGGTAATTGTGCCACAATAATAGTAGGAGGATACTTCTTGAACTTCTCAAATCTCAACTTCTTCTCCTCATATGTCACTTCGCTGACCCCGGGCTGAACCGGAACAATAGGATGCACTAGCATAACCTCTGAACCTGATCAACATGGACCTGGTGCTCCGGAGTGTAGGCTACGGGAGTCTCGACTCCTCCTCCAGCCTGAGATGTAGCTGGTGCAAGGGGAATTAATCCCGCTTGAGCAAGAGTGCCGAACATGCTTAGAAACTATGCTAAGGTCTCTAGAAGTGCGAGGGTGACAACAGGCGCCTCGGGTGCCTGTCTTCCAACTGGAGCTACTGGTGGCTCCTCAGTCGCTGCTCGAGCACGTTCTCTGGCTGCACCATGTGCTCCTCCTCGGCCTATACCTCAGACCCGGCCTCTCATGGTTTTAGCAAGGAGTGCGGGTGTCTGATTATCAGATCTAGCAGCGCGTTCCCTCACCATCTATGAGAGAATAGAAAGACAAAATCTCATATTTCTAAATCAACAAATTCGCATGATAAGGAATCAAAGAAATGAGGGTTTCCTAGAAGTTCCGTAGCCTCTTGAAAACAAGTACAAACGCCTCTTTACCGATCCGCAAGACTTTACTAAATTTGCTTAGGAATCGTAATAATTATGAACCTAGAGCTTTGATACCAGCTTTTCTTTATCCCAAAATCGCACCTAGGGTACTCGTGATGGCACCTAGTCTTTAAGACTATGTAAGCCTAACATTCATGAATAACATACATGAACTTAACAACAAAGATAGTAAGATAATTCGATAACTCATAATAACTCCAAACAGAACTAATGTTACTAAATTCCCAAAACCGGTGGAACTGAGTCATAAGCTCTACAAGAATATACTGAAAAATTTCTAGTACAACATTATCTAGATAAAGAGTGTATAACTATCTAAATAAATGGAGTAACTAAACACAGAAGGACATCATGAAATAACAACTCCAAATAAGAATAACTCATAAATAAAAGAGGTAACATGACAATAAGAGAGATAACAAAAGTAGTTAAAGTATATAAGAGCATGTTTGACAATAAGGGATACAACAGATGCTAAAAACATCAAGTAAAGCATGTTAGAAAAATTTAACAACGGAAGAGATAACATGATATTACAATTACTAATTTAATGCATGAAAGAGTCTAAGTGTCTAGTCTGGTCAAAATACCTTACATAAGCCCGTGTACACACTCGTCACCTCGTGTACATGTCTTTCACATAACTCAAATAACACAAATCAGCCCAAGTCCTAAGGGGTAGTTTCCTCCCCCCTCCCCCTCCCCCCCCCCACAAAGTTAGGCAAGATGCTCGTTGATACACAATTTTTCCTCAAATTACTTTCGAACTTGCATATAAGCTTTCAAAATTACTCTTTGCAATAATGGGTATTTTCCCTTATTTTTTTCATATTTTTATTATTTCCCAATTTTATTTAATATTTTATATTTTAAATAATTCAAAATTTGTGTTCTAAATAATTTCAAAATATTTTCCAGTTTAGTATGTCATTTAAAATCATTTCTAATATATTAAAATCTAATTATTTCACAAATTGGCCAATTGGGTTTTATTTAATTCCAATTACAACAATTTTGCAATTAGGGCCCAATTAGACATTTCATATTATTTTAATTCAAAAATTATGTATTTTACACTTAATATTAGCCAATTACTGTAATCTTGCTTATTTCTAGCTTAATTTCATTTTTATATAATTATTGGCTATTTTAATTAATTAATTACCTATTTATTGGGTATTTAACATCAAGCCTATTTTTGTTTAAATATTAGCCACATTTAAACCCCTAAAATATCCAACCCAATCAAACCCAATTAACCCAAGACACCAGCCCAATTCTAACCCTTACCCGGCCCAATCCCTAATTAAATCTGAGTCGTTGATCAAATAAGATCAACGGCCCAGATCCCCCCTTTCCTAAATTAACTCTCACCTAACCCCCCTCCCCGTCTCATTTCGAGACTCCTCACTCTCTCTCTTTGTCTCTTCTCCTCCCCCTTCTCTCTAGAACCTTCTGGTTCTTCGTCTTCTCCGATGGCTTTCTCCGGCCACTTCCAGTCTCACCTCTTTCGACCACCAGCCACCTTGAAGCCTTATCTCTCCGATCTCTTCAATCTCTGAGACCTCCATGGGTTCCGACCATGCCGGACGACCACTGGAAGCTCTGCCTAAGGCTGTTTCCGGCCGTCTCTGATGGTTTTCACTCAATGGTGCTCTAAACGCCATTGTCCTGAGTTTCACAGCCATGTTTTTCCTTACTTCTCTCTCTGGTTTCTCACGAAACCCTAATCCTGACCCAAACCTTTAAATCTCTGTATTTTAATGATTTTCGACTCATTCCTTCCTATTTTGAGTCATTCTCTACTTGATCTTTATAAATATTCAAGTTTAAAACGCTTTGTCCCTTTTTCGAAACTAGGGTTTCTCAACCCCTTTTGAAAATGCTTTATCTTCTGATTTTTAGTGCTAATCTTGAGTTCCAGTATATTTTTAAACATTTTTCTGCTTAAATCTCATGTTTATGATGAAACCCCAGTTTTAGGGTTTGTATTCTTATTATGTTCGTCATGTTTGCTTGTCTGGGTGTTCCTCTGGATTCTTCTCGGAGTTCTATGCTCTCTGCTTAATTTTGATGCTAGTGTTTCAATCCCCTATTGTTCTGTGTTCTTTGCTTAGGGTTTTCCCTGATATTGTTCAAAACGGGCTATATATCGTTTAGTAAACTTGACTATCCATCCTATTGATTGTTTACATGGTGATTTTATACTGATTCTTACGAGTTCTATTTAAGGCTGTGGTACTTTCCTTAAAGCTGTAATTTCATGTATTTTCCTTATAACTCTTGGGTGAGCCTGAATTGTTTCCTTATTTGTGCAAAACTTTCCTTTGATTTGGTGTTGATTCCCTTGATTTGAATCTCACTCGAGGCTAGCCTCACTACTTTCCTGTGACAACATCTTTACGGATTTCCTTTCATCTCTTGCCTTATTATGTGATTGACTATGCTGATTAATTGATTCTTACATTGTTTACTTAATTTAAGTATTATGTATGTAGCCTAATTTGTCTGTTCTATACTTGCTGCTTGAATTATTTCCTCAAAGCTATGTATAGTCTCTTTCATTATTTGTTACCTGCTTATTACCGTTTGAAGTTAACTCCCTTAATTAAGGGAGTACTTGCACTTCTTGTTACACTAATTGATTCTGAGTCCCAAAATTACTGAACTGAATTGATTCCTTCCTTATTAATCATGTACTGATTCTTCTTGCCTTCTATATTACTGATTCTTACCGTTTGAGTAAAATCTCTTGAGTTAAGGGAGTACTTGCCTTAATTTCCTGATTAATTGATTTCGAGTTCTTCCAATTACTACTTGACTTGATTTTTAACTTATTCATCACTTTCTTTTCAACTATATATACTCTGCCTTCACTCTTAACTGACACACACACTAACACTGAGATTCATACTGAGGACACTGATACATTGCACAACACACACAACAATACACACTATTCTCTCTTGTGCTCTTGCTCTCTTTCTTTCTCTATTCTACTGTTGTTCCCTGCTCTTGTCTCTTAGTAGCCGGCTGTAAGCCAGGGCTGCTATTCTGCTCATACCTGGCTATTTCATTCTGTTGTGCTCTCTTGTTATTGGTATGTCCAAATTAATTTCAATGTTCCAAACCAATGTGGTTATTACTACTTCAGTATGTCATGTTCTTAATTGTTCTCTACCTATGCTTCTACTGTTCTACATGTAATTAATGCCCTGTATGCCTGTTGATACTTGCTAAGTTTATCTCTTTACATGCTTATGAGTAAGTCTATACTTGCTTTACCTATTCTTGTATACACCTGCTAGGCCATCTATTTGCTGTTCAAGTATCAAGTGTCCCTAATTTTCCTGAACCTTTATCTGTTATTACTACTTATGACTTACATGTTTATGGCTATCATTTACTCCTCATCTTACCAGTGCTACATGTATTCTGTTAGTGCCTGCTATTATGTCTAAATTCGACCATTTCTTGGTCCCCTGAATCTCTTTGATTTTGTGTACTCATGCTTAGTGAGTTTTCATACGTCTCTGTATCTCTTGGTGTTATTATGTGATCTATTTTTCCCTTTTGCCCCATTATCCTTGTGTGCAATCCTGTATAGCTGAACTTTTGATTAATGTTTCTGTAAATCTTTCAAAAACAACTCTCCAGTTTTGAAAACTCCTTTCTTAAACTATGAACTTTCCTCTCTTCCCTGCACTTCACACTACTCTTAGAAAATTAGGTCCTACCCCCTTTCGTGTGAGCATTGCCTTAGGTACCCCTGAGTACTCATTGAACTTTGACACACAAGGCTGGTAACTCTACACTACACTTGTTAAAAACTTGGCAATTTGCTTGGGTGTTGGTATTGGCCAGGGATCCATTGGGCCCCTTGGGAGCTTTGCCGCACCCAGGCCCTTAAGGTTGTGAAACTCGAAAGGAGTGAGGCTGGGAGATTGGGCCTGGTTGAAGGCTCCCTATAGAAGTAGCTTCTTATTTTTCCTTTCATTAATGTAATTTATTATTCAGGTTTGTAATAACTTGTAAACGAATATTGGGGGATGTATAGTGAATGTGGGGGGAGTTATGCATGCTTAGCTTAGGTGATTGGTAGAAAACATGCCTATAGGACTCTATTTGTGCATTAGATAACTTGTATAAGACATGCATGCACATAGTAGAAATCCTGTTTTAGGTCTTTCACTTTCAGCATGTTATCATCCTCATTCCATAATCCTGATTAGTTAATAACAAGCATAATAAACTGTCATAAGGTCATTACTGCATTTCCATCTTAGAAACCACGTGTTAGGAACTTCTACGTGCATTAGATATCCTGTTGTTTAGGATCTTATACTTGTTTGAATTGCAAATCGTTAAAACGCCTAATTAGCATGCTTAATCTAATAAAATGTGGTTAGCCTACTTGAAACATTTGTGCAAAATATATTCTTTAAAATCAGAATCCAAATATGCATGTTCACCTTTTGAGATAGTTAGGCAATGTATACGACCCCTAGGCAACTTTAGGCCGAATGCGATAAAATTAAACCAATTATGTTTAGGGCTAATCAACCTCTTTAACCTTTTTGAACCCTGTTGCTCCCATTTGTGTTTTACCTCACTGAGGTTCACTTTGTTTTACTAAAACTCTGGCTCTATTTTAAAACAATCTCGAAATTCTACATTTGCTTCCCTTAGGACTTTCTGAGTTTTGCACTGTTATGCTTTAAACTAATGGGTTTTCAAATACACTTCACTCCACTCAAAATCGTGCCATTTTGAACCCTTGCTCTGGATATTTAAAGCTACTGTATTTTTGGTACCACTTATTACTTCTTCACTGCAATTATCTTTAACTACCATATATGTTAAGCTACTTTATTTTGGGTCACTTATCACTATTTTTACTTCAAAACCAGGCCTCAATAATTTTCGGCTATGTTTCCTGAAAGCTTTAAATCATTGTACTTCTGAATTTTACCACTCCCACTAAAATACTGCATTTCTAAAAAAATCAACTATTTCTCTGAATTACTCCTTCATTATGTTTTCCAAATCAGACTCCTCCTGCAACTCACTGTTTTACTCAAAACTCTCTTTTTTAACCCTATCTCTGAGACTTTAAGTGTGTTTGAGACGTGCCGATTATATGTCTACCCGTGGAGGGATCTATGAGCCTTTATTTGCCCCTATGTGTCCCTTTATATGTGAGGTCCTACTTGTTATGCATGTCGCCTAGTATTTTATCCTTTAAGCCTAGGGGTTCAGCCTAGTACTCACATTGTAGGATTAGTAGTCCTACATACCTTCCAGGACTCATAGGATGGGGCGGGTAATGGCACGCAATAAGCATTCGTAACCAACACACGCATTTTAAATAACCTTTACAGGTGGGAAGGGTAGAATACGAATATGATGACCGGTGCGCTAATACCACATATAGCCGCCTTTTCGAGGTGTGACATACCGGATATTGCATTGATGTGATCCGTATTACTTTAAACCTAGGACAGTTCTTTTCAAATGTATATTCTAATGCTTTTCTCCAAAACATTTAAAGATTTTTATGCTTGTTTGAAATCCCCTCTTATATGAACCTTACTTGCTATTTGTTCATCGTCCAAATTCACAAAACTTCTTGGCTGGGACCCACAGTTGTGGATCTTGAGGGGTGCCTAACACCTTCCCCTTGGGATAATTTCAAGCCCTTACCCTATCTCTGGTAATGAAAACTAGTTCATGAGTTATCAACTCTAGGTGCCCTAACGCACCATAAAAATCTTTAGGTGGCGACACTTCCTTAAACCCTTTCTTTTAAGGAGTTGTCCAAAATGGCATAAACCCGATCTCTCCGTACCTAACCTGTGCGACAAAAAAAGGGGGCGCGACAATGCTTACTTCAAATAAGCTAAATGAACCCACTAGTAAGCCTTTCCCGCTAAAATTCAACTCATGATGGCTCAAATCGAGCCGAAATAACTTAACACCATAAATACTAAGCATAGGAAGCGATTCCGGATAATAAAGTTTGTATACGGTCGAAATCGGGCTAGGTCGATTTCAAGGTGTCCTATGGCATCGAGGATAAATCCAAGGTGCGACTTCGGCAGAATTTCCTCGAGTGGTGGAATTAAGGGATCGTCATACCTCGAGGCAAGGAGAAGGCCAAGGTCCATTTGTAAAAGTGCGTGATTCCCGAGGACAGAGGACTAGGGCTGACAAACGCCTGCAAAGTAGCACAAGTCTATACTAATCTATCAGAAAATTGTACCAGCTATCCCCTTTTGTAATAAATGCTAAATGTACTACGTTGGGACTCCTCCTCCTATATAAAGGGCGCCCTTATTATTTCTTAGACACACAATATTGAATACAAGGAACAAGAACATTCTCTGCTTCATTACTCAAACATACTCTATTTTTCTCTGCTACCTCATTTACTTACATTTATTGTCTTCCATTAATTGTTCTTCATTTATCGCTCATTATTGATCATAAATAGTATACCCCGAAGCCTTTAAGTTTGATATAGCTTCATCGAACATCCAATGGTTTCCCCAAGCCTCGACCTTAAGGACCCCTGAGGCCAACATCGAACGTCCAATTTAAGGCATTCCGGTTTGCTTCTCTTCGATTTCTTAACTGTTTTTGCTCTATCTGCTCTGATCGCACTTAGCATCAACTGCCTAACAACTAGTACTAAAATAAATTGCATATTTTTAGAACCACATAATCAAATATAATTGTAATTACCGTTTTCAAGGTATACAGTTTGGCGCCCATCATGGGGCTAAAAATAATAGTGATTGTTTTAGTGCTGGTTTGCTGAAGAAGCGCAAAATATATTTCACACTATTTACTTGCCCAAGAATCTTTGATTTCAGGCCAAATGGCGGATTCAGCAAATACATTTGAAGGTAGCAGCTCCGAGGACTTTGGGGAGAATGGTATAGCTGTCCCAAATGCTGGTATACCGCTGCAAGACCGCAACAGTACGCTGGAGCTAACCATTGAGAATGAGGACTCAAGCAGCGCCCAACACGATGATACCAGTTCCCACACCGGAAGGGGTGCGTGCCAAGAGGATCGACACGAAGCACGAGGAACTGTCGCATGGAGGGAAGAAGAAGCCAACTTCTGTATAATCTTTGAAATGCTACAGGCAAAACAAGAGGATATCACCCAACTGCAAAACCATCAAAGGATGTCAAGCGCAGTGGCATTAGGGAAAACCTCTCGAATGCGGTGATTGTCGGAAAAGTCTTATGATAATGGGCCAGCAACCAACCCCGCTATCATTAAAATAATCGAGGGCCTCGTAAAGAGGATATAATCAAGGCTCTTGGATAGAAAGCCAAAGTCATACAGGGTAAGATATCAACCTTATGTCAAAAGTCGGGGAGATGCCGTGAGGAGCGATGCACCCCAAATTAATAGAAGGGTTGACCAAGGTCGAACCCCCAAAGATCGGTGATCAAACCTAGAACCGAAGGATACCCAGAGCCGACGAAAATTCCCTCGTCATCCGAATACAACTTCGGTACTGGCGCTGAAGATGTTATAGCGGCTATGGGAAGAATCAAGGACACAAGATGGCCAAGGCCCATATTATCATATCCTTCGCGAAGAAACCCTAATTTGGTGTGCGAATTCTACGTTGTGCACGGTCATAGGATCAAAGATTACAGGCTGCTCCGAGAGGAAGCGACATGACTAAATTGCAAAGGATACCTCCAAGAGTTTGCTAACAGCCGAGCCATAGAATACACTCAGAGAAGAAATGAATCCTGAAGTATTGGAGCCAGAAAACCACAACATGTCGGTCGTACAACCATTGGTGGGTCCAACGTTTCACAGAAAACCCGTGATAAAACAAATATCCACATCAGCGGCAGGATTAGTTCGGGACCAAAAGACGTAGCCAGGTAAGAAAATTTCGGCCCTGGTCATAGAAGGCGTTCATCCGAAAGCAAGGTACGCAATTCCTTACCTACTAAACGCCAGGAGACAAAACTCCCACGTCGGCTGGTACATCCCGAGGTCCAAACTCCTTTTTTCCATACAATTGTATTCACACTTTAGCAATATGTCGATTTCAATATCTATCGCGTGGGCCCGAGTAATCGGTTCGACCAGCCATTTTCCCGCCGAGCTTGAAGGCCATTATCAAGCTATCAGCTCAAATGGGCTGTGAAAATCTCGAATCTGGGCAGATTTTGCTGCCAACCCGCGCTTGCCCCGATTGGAGGAGGAGCCTCTAGTAAAATTGAGTATATCTCCGAGGATACAGACTCCGTTTCCCCGAGGGGTCTCAAACAAAAGAAGGGTCAGGCTCGGCATAGTTCCAGGCTGCCTATGGGCGGCATAATCGGCCAACTGACAAATGTCGTAAAATCGACTAACAACAAAATTGAGTATGAGGTTATGACTGCAGGTCCGAAGGCGACTGAAGAGCAGGAGTGAAAGTCACTTACGAGAAGCATGTTTTACTCCCAAGCGATAGGTCAGGTCAGGGGGGCTTCGAAAAAGTGGAGCACAAAGGTGCCCGAACATGGTTCTCGTCATACGACCACACCGCAGAGAGTAAATACCGATGTAGAAAGCAAGACTTGTACCCTCTCAAAACTCGCCAAAAGGGATGAGCTACCCCCTGGAACACTCATCCAGCCGACTCCGCATAAGACCCTTCGGAAAATCGCGAAGGGACCTGCGGAAGTCATCCTGCCGCCCCTTATCCCAACTGAATAGATAACCAGAGCGGTCCCTCCGCCGCGTCCATTCATGAAGTGGAGATCGAATGTCATCAGGCCCCTACCAATAATGCCAGGTAAAGCTAAACTTACTATATTTTATGACTAACTATTCCTCAAAGTGGGAAAAAGCGCATGCCCTAGGGTCGTTGGTTCAACGCAGGACCATATCCTGCTTCGGCATCGCAAAGGACCAACCCACCTGGCAGATCATGCAAAAAATAGGAAGCAACCAATCGGAAGCAGGGTCACCCAAAGATCATAAACTCGGAAGTTCTCGCCAATGCCTCATGATCCACGTACTGATAATCCAGCCGAATCAGAGAGCCGAACCGGCATCCAAAATATGAAGAGGGAGTTAGAAAACGTAAAGGAAAGATGGGGGAGGGGGGAGGGAGGGATCCAAAAACGAAAAGCCACCCACCGATATTTCGGAGTCGGGGACTCGGTCTTAAGAAAGGTCGTCCTAGAATATTCCAAGTCTATATGATACAGGTCCGAGCCAAGCCCAAGCCGGGAAGGGCCGTACCACACCCCCAACAAAATCAGCGAGAAAGCAAATAGGATCGGCGTCACGATAGGCGAACAGTCTCGAAACAACTTGAACACATCTATATTCGAGCACTACTATTGATGAGGTAAACCTATGCTCCCGTTTTCTTTCATTTGTTCCGAGCTAACTTTTGCAGATACCTGGCGGAGGACGTCAAAACATCAGTCAAACCCAAAGACCCCTGGGATACGGAAGTGGGCGTTGCACTCTTTTCCTTCGACCGTGTTTTTATCCCTAAAAAGGGTTTCACCGGCAAGGTTTTTAACGAGGCAACATTTATCTCTATCCAAGAGAAGTTCCATCAAGTATTCAAGGCCCTTCTCCGATCAACCTCGAATACTGAGGACATACCCTTCCCTAGGGGAAACTACCGAGGAAAGTCTCGATAGGAGGATAATGTAACATGCCAAACGGTCGAGAGAACTGTGCCTGCTTAGGATGATCGAGTACTCAGCAATGGATAATGTGTACACGTATAATGAACAATCAATAGAAGCAACTTTTATACATGCTTAGCGCCTTCAAAAGGATTTTTCATCACCTATAATGGTTCCAAGCCAAGGAATTCCCGAACACTCAGGGACTGACACCAAACGCAAATGAGACAGTAAAATCCTAAATGGGTAACCTCGATCCCAAAAGTAATCCGAGGGCAATTTCAAGACCACTAGTCCTCAGGACATGATCAAAGCTATAAGTCCTATGGGCATGACTGAGATCACAAGGCCCCAAGTTGGTGTATCTAAATAACAAGGCCCAATCCCGATTTTCTAAGACAAGGCTATATATTCGAACTTGTAAGACCCCTAAAAAGGCATAACCCTCGGATTAGATGTCGAGGATACGATATTCGGGGGATAATGGCTCCGGCCAAACAAGACGACTCCGGTCGGTAGGCTACGGCCCAACTAGTGCGATTCAGGGATGCCTGACTATCGCCATAAAATCAAATCCTTCGAAATTATTTCGGAAAGAACCGGTTAAAATCATGCTGCCTTTAGTGTAAACAATAAACAGTATCGAACATTTTCATGTCGGCTTGAAAAAAGAACTTCGATCATTTTCATGTCAGCTTCAAACAATGAAAAGGCTCGGGATAATTCAGTTGTAGGGAAAAACCTTTCGAGGTCTCCATTTGTTGCCACATAACGATTCATAATCGAGGTCCTTTTTTGGGCCGATAAAGAGTCAGGCGAACAAAAAAACATCGAAATAAATTCATAAGCAATAGAGAGTGTATCCGTACTAAGGTCATATCGACCCAATACGTAAAATCCTTAAATCCAGCTTGAAAAGCTTCCGGGCCGATCTAAAACCTAAAGGTTCGATGAGCCCGAGCTGTAACCCGGCTCGGGGAGTAAGCCCTAAATGGTTAACCAAAAACGCATAAGAGCCTTGACGCCAGCGCAAAAAAGCCTCAGGGATAATTCAAAACCTAAGGGTCAACGAACTCGGATCGCGATACGACTTGTGAAATTGAGCCCGAAACAGTTAACATAAGAGCATAAGGGCAAACACATGGGAGCCTCCGGGCCGACATTGTAAAACCTACGGGTCAGCTGAAGGTCACTTCGGCCTCATGTTTTGAGAGCATAAACGCCAGCCCGGAAAGGTCTTAAGACTAATTCAAGAGACCTGGGGGTCAAAGAACCTAGTCCAAGACTCGATTCAGGGACTGAAACCCGAAGGATCAAATCCCTTGGCCATGGCGATCTAGTAAGCAATGCAATTTAGTGAAAAACACAAAGTCGAAAACAAAAGATGACAAAAGATGAAGGCTTATTATATACGCGGAAAAATTAAAGAAACACATTTACAGGACTCATGCCCTAAGCCTGTGCAGAGAAGAAACAAACATAACCCTAACTCGCGATCGGAGATGTGTCTTCGGCGGCCTCCTAGGAGGTCATGCCCTCAGCGATTCCAGTTTCAGCCCCAGGGTCTCCAACGACCTCTTCCCCCTCGGGGACTTCTCCTTCATCACCACCATCTTCCGAGTCATCGCTCTATTAACCCTCAAAAGCGATCAAGACAGCGGCCTCCTCTTCCAGTGGTTTCACCCTCTCGATATCAACAATCAAATCAATTCCCCAAGCACAAATATCCTCAAGGTCCTGCCTCTGAGATTTCAAGAGGGCAAGCTTCACAGATCGAGCCAGTTGTAAGTCCGCCTCTTCAGAAACCTTCTTGGTTTGAGCATTCGCTGCAACGACTTCCTCTTTATACAAGGAAACAAGTGCCTCGGCTTCCGTTCTTGCTGCGGATAGCACGACAGACGATTCGGCGAGACGATCTTTGTATCTATTACACTACGCCCTCACATCATGAAGTTGGTGCTCGAGCAAAGTCACCTTTTCCTGGAGAGTGCCTCTCTCGAAATTATCTCACTCACGTGTTGCTTGAGTTCGAGAATCTCGACACCCTGAGCTCGGATTTCCTCCTTCATCAGAGCATCTTTCTTTTCAAACTACGAAGAAATAGTCCGAGGTGGGTCATGACACCATAGTAGGGTAAATGCACATACAGAAATGGAAAGAAGTTATGTTACCTGCTAAACGAGGCAAGTCCTCTCTCTAGAAGTCACCTCCAAACAAGCCCGAAGACTGAGGAGCTCCTCTTCTTTCTCATTGAAGCAGCCTCTAAGATCTTTAACCTCCTAAGTGAGCTTCCTACACTCACCCTCATAGAAAGCTGACTCGACTTGAAACTTGGGAAAGGCCTGGTCGTAAAATACCTTGGCCTGAAAGTATGGGTGAAACGAACTAGGAAGGATGAGGATCCAAGTATACAGTAAAACTTGCAAAAAGCCACATGTCTGCTGAGTCTATCAACCTCGATGAAAATGAATGACTTGCCAGGTTCGAAATACTCCTCGGCCGCAGCATACGGCCTTTGAGTTATGTCTCTGTCCTCAGCAGATGCTCCCGCGTCAGGGAACTCTTTATTTTAGGCATCCTATGATTGGTCCAAAGGAAAAGTCAGTTTTGGGGGGTGAGTTGCTCACATCAATGACCCCGGATAGAACCACCGAGGCCTTACCTTGCGGCTGAGAAACCTCGAGGAAAAACACCTCCGGCCCTGTAACCAAGCGCATATCATATCCGACAGGCTCCTCGGCTCCAGATTTGGTGGCCGCCGCATCAGAATCGGGCCTAGATACCTCCGGCCCGATGGCCGTAGGCTCAGCAAGATGCGGGACGGCCATGTCATCTCTTCCCACGAGTGCCACCTCCGGACCAATTCCTTCCCCGCTTCCGGTTCGGGGGCTCTCATAGACCTCGGGGGTCAAGGCCACCGAGCTAACCAAGGATCCCTCCACTTTGCCCTTCTTCGATTTTGAAGACTCAGCCAACGACTTTTTTCTTCTCTTCTTTTCTTTAGCAGATTTCGGGGTACCCGCTTCCTCCAACGGCGCTTCCCTCATCATAGAGGTTTCTCCCAGTCCTGTACAAATTCAAAGCATAACCACCAGGTATGAGGGTTTGATCAGCGATGCCCCTCACAAAAAACACAATTACAATGAGGAAAAGGGGATTACCATGATTCTTTGCCTCCCACCGGCCCACTGACAGATCGAGAAACACACGCTCAACATATAGGCAGACAAACTCTAGCTGGAGGATCCAGTCCGAGAGACTTTTGACCGAGCCACGATATACGGCGATGGCTGAAATAACGACAAAAGGCATTACACAGGGTAATTAAACCATAGGAAAAAGAAAGGCGTCTGGCAGATATATGCACTTACGTTTCGTATTCCACTTCTCGGGGAATGACATCCTTTCCATATGAATCAGGTCTGCAGTCCTAATTCGGACAAAGCGACTCATCCATCCTCTATCTCTGACTTCGTCGGTATAGGAAACAAAGGCCCTCGATGCCCGATGTTGAAGTTTGATCAGACCACCTCAATAAAGTCGGGGGCTGTACACTCTAATCAAGTGGTCAAGGGTTAAAGGCATTCCCTAGACCATGTTCGTGAAATTCCTAGTCATATATACAGTATGCCAGAACGACAGATGTATCTGACCGAGGGTCACTTGGTATCGAGGCGAGGGGGCTCTGTCATTTTCTTCTTTGACTGTCGTGAAGGAGAGGAGGGCTTGTTGGCTTGAGGAACGTTGGAGGAAAGCTTCGCCATTTCTTTCTTCTTGGGGACCGAAAAAGAGGGAAGTAAGTGAGTTCGGAAAAGGAACGCGAAAAGGAAGTAGGGAGAAATCTTTTGAGATCTTGGGAGCACTGTGAGAGAAAAAGAGGCAGGGGAAAGAGTATTTATAGAAAGTTTTCATATATGACAGAGGAAGCCAAATGGTGGTAGCAGCCGCAATCAATGCAGGAGCTTCCTAGGGTTTTCTGTCTCACCAGTTGCATTATATGGCACGGGTGATGCAGTGATGAAAGTATCAAAAGACGATGAATTCAACATACTTCTTGTCTTTTCATTCCAAGAAACACGGGGACTATCTGTATACGGTAGAAATCGGGCTAGGTCGATTTCAAGGTGTCCTACGGCATCGAGGATAAATCCAAGGTGCGATTTCAGCAGAATTTCCTTGAGTGGTGGCATTAAGGGATCGACATACCTCGAGGCAAGGAGAAGGTCGAGGTACGTTTGAAAAAGTGCGTGATTCCCGAGGACAGAGGACTAGGGGTGACAAACGCTTGCAAAGTCGCACAAGTCTATACTAATCTATCAGATTACTGTACCAGCTATCCCCTTTTTGTAATAAATGCTAAATGTAATACGTTGGGACTCCCCCTCCTATATAAAGGGGACCCTTATTATTTCTTAGACACACAATATTGAATACAAGGAACAAGAACATTCTCTGCTTCATTACTCAAACATTCTCTATTTTTCTCTACTAGCTCATTTAGTTATATTTATTGCCTTTCATTAAATGTTCTTCATTTATAGCTCATTATTGATCATAAATAGTATACCTCGAAGCCTCTAAGTTTGATATAGCTTCATCGAATATCCAACGGTAGCCGAGCCTCGACCTTGAGGACCCTGAGGCCAACATCGAACATCTGATTTAAGGCATCCCAGTTTGCTTATCTTCGATTTCTTAATTGTTTTTGCTCTATCTGCTTTGATCTCACTTATCAACTGCCTAACAACTAGTACTAAAATAAATTGCATATTTTTAGAACCACATAATCAAATATAATTGTAATTACCATTTTCAAGGTAAAGAAAGTTCACAATCTTTAAAGAAAATCAAAGAGTCAACTAAAAAGGTCAACCCTGGGCGCACACTTAGAATCCGACCAAACTTACAAAATCCGAACACCCATTCTGACATGAGTCCAACCAAACTAAAATTACACAATTCTAACCTTAAATAGACCTTCAAATCCTCAATTTATAGTTTAGGAAAGCTTTCACAAAAATCCGCAATTTCTCCAACTCAAATCACTAATTAAATGAAAAAACTATGTTAAAATTATGATTAATGAACAAAACCAAGTAAAAAACATTTACCTTGATCCAATCCTTGAAAATACCCTTCAAAATCACCCAAAACTGATCTCTCTAACTCGAAATATGGATAATGAGATAAACCCCTCGAAGAATCTATTTTTTGCCCAGCAATTTTAGGATTTGCGGTCATATAGGCGTATCTGTGACTCTGCATCCGTGGAAGAACCATGCGCTTCCGCTTCTGCGAACCAAATGCGCATTTGCTATTCCTGCTTCTACACAAAAACAACGCACATGCGGTACCCCGCCCAAGGTTCGAATTTCGCATATGCGGAACAATTCTCGCTTCTAGGGATGCGCATCTGCACTCTCATGTTCGCACCTGCAGACACAGTTCACTAGGAAAAATCTCGATTCTGAGCTCAGAGTGCACTTCTGCGGTGCCGCACGTACGAACATACCATTTCAGGTGCGATTACACCAGAACTCAGCAGGCAGAGAAAACCCTCCAAGGCCAAAATGAATCCGAAAAAATATGAATCACACCCTGTGCCCCTTCGACTCCCTCCGAGCATACCATCATGTCCCAAAAGACAAGACACTACGAACCTACTCGAAGCCTTAAATCACTTCAAACAACATCAAATCTAAGAATCGCACCCCAATTCAAGCCTTTAGAACCAATGAACATTCAACTTCTAAAACTAACGTCGAATCATATCAAACCAACTCTGAATGAGATTGAGTTTTGTATGGAAGTCCCAATTGACATAACGAACCTATACCAACTTTCGCAAATCATAATCCGAGCCTGATATGAATAAAGTCAACCCTCGGTCAATCCTATCAACCTTCCAAACCTTCAACTTTCCAACATTCGCTAAAAAGCCTCAAACCAACCTGCGAACCTTCAAACCAACATTTGGACTCACTCCTAAATCCAGAATCAACATACAAAGCTATTGGAACCATCAAAATTCCATTCTAGAGTCGTCTACATAAAAGCCTAACTCCGGTCAAGTCTTCCAATCTTAAGCTTCCAACATTGGGGCTAAGTGTTCCAATTCCCTCCTAAACACATCGGAAATCTAACCAACCACCCAGGCAAGTCACATAATCTTAACTGGATATAGAGGAGGCAATAAATAGGGGGACGAGGCTAAAATACTCAAAACAACGGCCGGGTCATCACATAGATATTGCTATATTTATTTACTTACTAGTAAAGATGAAAAAATTGATGCATTCAAGTAATACAAAAATGAAGTTGAAACGCAACTAAACAAAAAGATAAAAATGATAAGAAGAGATAGGGGTCACGAATATGAATCTCCTTTTAAAGAAATATATTTGGAATATGTCATTATTCACCAAACAATAGCCCCTTACTCACTGCAATCTAATGGAAATTGCGGAAAGAAAGAATAGAACGTTAAAGGATAAGATGAATACCTTGTTAATAAGTTCTGGTTTACCAGATAACTTGTGGGGGGAAGCAATTCTTACTGCTAACCTAATAATCAATCGAGTTTCCCATAGCAAAACGCTATCCATTACATATGAAACATGTAAAAGAAGGAAACCCAACTTAAAATATTTTAATGTGTGGGGGTGTTTAGCTAAAGTTCAAGTTCCTAAACTCAAGGGGTAATGACTGGACCAAAAGATGTTGAATGTGTTTTCATATTATATATAACAAATAGTAAGGCAATATCATTTTCTGGTTTTTAAATAAGAAAATCCTAACATTCATATTAATACGGTAATCAAATTAGAGAATGTTGAATTCTATGAGAATATTTTTCCATATAAAAATGAATATGAGTCATCTAGTGAAAAAATCTAAGCGACCTCGATGAAGAAGCAAATGACAATACGTTCAATGATGAAAATACAAGACGTAGTAAACGTCAAAGAACAACTACTTCCTTTGGACTTGATTTCCTGACATTCTTGTTGGAAAATAAGCCTCAAACGTTTAAAGGAGAAATGTCTTCCTCGAAGGCACAATATTAGAAAGAGGCCGTCAATAGAGAGATAGAATCCATATTAAGTAATCATACTTAAGAATTATTTAATCTTCCTCCAGAAAATAAAACATTTGGTTATAAGTGGATTTTCAAAAGGAAAATGAAAGCTCATAGTACTATTGGCAAACATAAGTGAAGATTAGTTGTCCAAGGATTAAGATAATGAGAAGGTATTGATTACTTTGATACATACTCGTTGATAACGAAGATGTAACGACCCGACCGGTCGTTATGAGCTCTAGTGCGTCGTTCAGCAATTGGAAGTCATGAACAGCTTCATTTCAGGTATATTGACTTGTGCGTATGGTCGGAATTGAAATTTAGGAAGATCGGAGTTGAATTGAAAGGAAAATATTCATTTCAGAAGCCTTAAGTTGAAAAAATTGAGTAAGACCGGAATGTTGAGTAAATGACCTCGGAATCAGGATTTGAAGGTTCTAGCAGGTTCATATGATGATTTTGGACTTGGACGTATGTCCGGATCAGGTTTTGGATGACCCTGTGAGTATTTCGGCGTATATTATGGAAGACAGCATCTTGGAAGGATTTCATAAATTTGGGTTGTAAGGCATCTCAGTGTTATAGATGTCTGTTCGTGATTCTGAGTCTGGGAATATCTTTGTAGGGTGATTCTGGAGTTGGGAGCGCGATCGGAAGTGAATTCGGATGTCCGTATATTATTTTGAAGCTATTTGGCTAAAGTTAGAAATTTGAAGGTTTTTGAGAAATTTGACCGGAGGAGGAAATTTTGATGCCGGGGTCGGAATGCGATTCCAGAAGTTGGAGTAGGTCCGTAATGTCGAATATGACTTTTGTGCAAAATTTGAGGTCAATCGGACGTGATTTGATAGGTTCAGCATCGTATGTGAAAGTTGGAATTTTCAAAGTTCATAAAGTTGAATTTTAGTGCGATTCATGATTTTGGCGTTGTTTGATGTGATTTGAAGCTTCAAACAAGTTTGTGGGATGTTGTGGGACTGATTCGTGTGATTGGACGGGGTACCGGGGGGTCTCGGGTGTGTTTCGGGGTGGTTTCGTGGCCATTTTTCTCTACTTTGTTGCTGCAGTCATCTGATGTTTCTGGTGTGCTGTGCGATCGCGGAGGAGAAAATGGGAGGGTTAATTTTTGATCTGTGCAATCGCGCCTCAGTGGTGCGATTACGGAGAAGGATTTGGAGGGAGCTGGAAAAAGGCCTGTGCGATCGCAGGCATGCTTGTGCGGTCGCATAGAAGAAATGTTTTGATGCACTGACTCGACTTCGGAGGCTCATATCTCACAATCTATAAGGAATTTTGAGATGGTATAAAAATGAAAGTTGTATCCCTTTGTGTCTAGTTTATATTAAAGTAAACAATTCATGAATTGGGTTTGTGAACAAAGAGATATGGTTGTTACACTACAGGGTATCCGGGAAGATGAAGAAGAAAGTTGTGTTGCACATGTGATGACTTTGCCAGGTTATATATAGAAATATATAAGGAATTGGGAGATGACCAACACATCAAAGTTATATATCTTGAAGTCTCGTTTTCAGAACATATAATCATTTGTCATTTGGAGTTGTGTGCAAAAAGTTATGACTTTTCTACTGGAGGCTGTCCGGGCAGGCTGGGAAATTGTTCTCCGCGGTCGCGAAGCTCTTTCCGCGATCGCGAAGAGCAAATTTTGGGCTGGAAAATTGTCCTCCGCGATCGCGAAGCATTTTATGTGATCGCACTGAGTAAATATCTGGGCAGAATGTTAAAAAAATGGGATTTTGGCCATTTCATCAATTCCTTCATTTGGTTGGGGCGATTTTTGAAGATTTCAAAGGGTGATTTTCATCAAGCTTCAAGAGGTAAGTAGTTCCTTCTCATTTCCAAGTTAATTCAAGGTTTATACATGGGATTAAACGTGAAAAATGTGTGGAAAAATTAGTATTTTGAAGGAAACCTAGAAATTTGGTACATTGGATTTTAGCCACGAATTGAGCATGAATATTTGAGTAAATTATATATTTGAACTAGTAAAGCTATGGGTAGAGTATATCTTCGAGAAATTTCAGAATCCGGGCACGTGGGCCCGAGGGCATTTTTGTCAATTCACTGTGCGGAGTTGGAAAATTATATAATCTGAATTTGTAGCAAATATTAGAGTATATTTTCATTGGTTTGTCGTTGTTTGGATAGTTTGGGGGCGTTGTGCATCCGTTGGAGTCGTCGGAAGGGCTTGGAAGCCGTTTATGGAAATTTCGGAGCGAGGTGAGTCTCCTTTCTAACCTTGTAAGAGGGAATTATCCCCATAGGTGTTATATATGATTTGTGTAATTGTTTGTGGGGGGCTACGTACGTACCAAGTGACGAGAGTCCGTACGTAGCGACTATTGTTGTTATGTCCGGGTAGTTAGGCCCCACATCATGCCCTGTGTTCTTCTCGTACGGAATTATATGCTATGAAACCTTATTATGTGTAGTTTTGTTTCTCTGAGACTTATGGAATTTAAATAAAATGAAAGGAATTATTTTACGGAAAATAAAATGAAAGGAATTGTTTTACGGAAAATCAAATGAAAGAAATTGTTTTACGGAAAATAATATGAAAGGGATTGTTTTAGGGGAAGTAGTATAAAAGAAATTATTTATGGAAAGTATTATGAAAAGGAAATAATATTGTGTGTGCATGTGACAGCTTCGCAATTTATATTCCGCGAGCGGAGTGTGTTTACCCCTACATTTATGGGAGCGGGCTGTACGCCACGGCGGATTTAAACATACATTTGTGGGAGTGGGTCGTACGCCCGGCGGATTTAAAGATACATTTATGGGAGCGGGCCGTACGCCACGGCGGATATAAAGATACATTTATGGGAGCGGGTCGTATGCCATGGCGGATTTAAAGATACATTTATGGGAGCAGGCCATACGCCACGGCGGATTTAAAGATACATTTATGGGAGCGGGTCGTACGCCACGACAGATTTAAAGATACATTTATGGGAGCGAGCCGTACGCCACAGCGGATTTAAAAATACAATTGTGGGGGCGAGTCGTACGCCACGGCGGATTTAAAGGTGCACTTTTGGGATGGGCCGATCGACCCTCGGCATATATATGTATATATACATAGGATATACCTCTTGTCACTTAAACTGTTAAATTGATTTAAGGACGTCAATTGTTAAATGTTTTCATGAATAAAGACTTGTCAGTTGATTGGGGAAAAATGAAAATGAAATTACTTATTTACTTATTTTCAGAAATTATTCTGATTTTTCAGTGCCTTATATATATATTTTTTGCTTAACGGCCTTCACATGTCTACTGCTTTCAGCATATTTTGTCCTATTTATATTGTTGGACCTTGGTGAGTGTCAAGTCGACCTCTCGTCACTACTTCTTCGAGATTATACGGGATACTCACTGGGTACATTTATGTATATGTACTCATACTACACTTTCTGTGCATTTTGTTGCACAGGTACCTTTATAGTACAGTGATCGATTTGGGGACTTATATGGGCTGCATTCATCCAGTGACGTTCCACAACTGTTGGAGTCTCCCTTCTGTGTACTTACATTTTATATTTATTGCCTTTGTCCAATTTTTTTTTCGGACAAGCGTTGTATAATTGTATAAATTCTTAGAAATTTCTCATGGACTTGTGTCACCGGGTTCTGGGGATGTCTTGGTATTTATTTTTTTTATTTTTTTATTTTATTAAGTTGGTTTCTTGCCGTATTTAAATTACGAAATTTATTTAGTTAATAATGAAAATGCAAGAAGAGGCTTCGATTCGAAAATGTTAAGCAGAAAGTTGTTTGGACTAGTTCAGGGGTCGGATTGCCTGACAGTGGTGTCCGGCGCCATCACAACCCATAGGGTTTGGGTCGTGACAGAAGATTACATATATTCTGGTGTTAATAACATTAGTTGTCGTGTATGGCCTTGAAATCCATCAGATGGATATGAAGACAACCTTCTTAAATTGAGATTTGGAGGAAGAAATTTATATAGAATCACCTGAAGGGTTTGTGGTTCCCGAAAAAGAAAAAAGGGGTGCCGACTTGTTAAGTCAGTTTACGGATTGAAACAAGCACCCAAATAATGGCATGCGAAATTTGACCAAACAATGTTAGAAAATGGGTTTAACATTAATGAGTATGAATGTGTTTACATTAAGAAGTTCCAAATTGCATAGTCGTTGTATATTTATATGTTAAGAATGAGTAAAAACATTATAGATATAAATGCTACTATGGGTATGCTTGCTAGCAAGTTTGATATGAAAGATTTATGAGTTGCTGACTTATTTCTAGGAATTAAAATCCATAGGGATACCCAAGGTCTATCATTGTCTCAATCTCATTACGTTAAAGTGGTACTTGAAAAATTCAGGTATTTAGATTTTAAAGGTCCAAAGACCCGATTGATGTAAATGTTGCTCTTACAAAGAATCTAGGTCATAACATATCTCAGTTGGATTATGCTCAAGTGTTGGAAAGTTTAATATACATCACGAATTGTACACTACCTGATAGAGTTTGTGCTAAGTAACTGAGTTGTTACACAAGTAATCCCGAGCAAACTCATTGGATGGTAATTAAAAGAATTTCGGGGTATCTAAAATATATCCAAGATTATACTTTGCACTAGAATAATTATCATGTGGTAATTGAAGGGTATAGTAATGCAAATTGGATCACTAGATCAGCTAAAACAAAGTCCACAAGTGGATACATATTTACTATTGGTAGAGGGGAAGTGTCCTGGAAATCATCCAAGCAGACATGCATCACTCGTTCTATAATGGAGTCTAAGTTTATAGCTTTAGATAAGGCTGGAGAAGAAGCTGAATGGATCCGAAATTTCTCAAATACTAGGTAATCCTATCATGCATGCAATAACTGTAATAACAATTAAAATCTCAAAACTCAACAACTCAGCATATACAACTCCCAAGACCAGACAAATACAAGTCACAAGCTCTAAATAGTAATACGAAATAATCATATACATCCATGTTTATGAAAGGATAACGAAAATAGAGTAGCATAGGTAGAAGGGGGACTCCGAGGCCTGTAGACGCCGACAAGTATAACTTGAAGTCTCCGCAGTTGATCTCTCGCTAATGACTGATCCGGTAGGGGGTACCTGGATTTGTACAATAATTATGCAGAAGCGTAGCATGAGTACACCACAATGGTACCAGTAAGTGCCAAGTCTAACCTCGGTAGGGCAGTAACGAGGTGAGGTCAAGGCCCTACTGGAATAAATAAGAGAAATGTACAAGTGTATGGTAGTGTAGTAATGAAAGCAATTAAATTGAAACAACAATAACATATCAAGGTTAGCTACACGGAACTAAAGCAAATAATGTAACATGGAGAAAACCAGAAATGATATGCTAAGTAAAAAAACAACCAAAGACAAGTGTAGCAATAGAGAAATACTAACAAGAGTCACTACCGAGGTACCACCTCGAAGTCCCAAATCACAAGAATAATTCACAAATTTCCTTATATCACCGCGGAGCCTTGCATTTAGTTTTGAAAATTATTTTCCTGAAATAGCATTCCGCGATTTAGCTACCTTATCACACTACATGGATTCTAGTAGTTTCCCTACTAGGCACACCTATCAACCCTAACTTATCTCACCGCATGCGTTTCAACCCCAAAATCTTATACTATAGCATGTGTATCAATATCACAACGTATCACAAATCGCACTTCAAGTGCCCAATATTACAACTTGCCAAAGAAACCAACAATAACAATATTTTTAGCCCGTATACACACTTGTCACCTTGGGTACACGATTCACACACATCAAAATTATCACAAAACAATACCAAACTTAGGGGGCAATTTCCCCGCACGAAGTTAGGCAAGACACTTACCTCGAAACACGCTAACTCAATTCACTAGTAGGCCTTTCACTCGATTATCCAACTCCGAACGGCTCAAATCTTGCCAAAATAACTTCATACCATAAATATAAGCTATAGCAAACTATTTTGAATCATAAAGTTAGTATCTTTGCAATGAAATAAAAATTCAACCCGAGCCCGCTTCTCGGAACCCGACAAAAATTACAAAGTCAGAACACCTATTCGATAACGAGTCCAACCATCCAAGAACTACTAAAATCGCTTTTCAAATCCCAACTTTTAGACTAAGAAGTTTCAAAAAAAAATTCCCAAATTTCCAACTCCGAAACATTAATTAAATGATGATAACAACAATTGATTAGTGTAATTTAACCAAAATCCAGTTTGGATTTCTTACCCCCAATGTCTTCCCTGAAAATCTCCCAAACAATCGCCACAAATTAGGCTTTCTAGTTCCAAAAATGGATTATGAAATCAAACCCCCGACTTAGATCTTTTTTCTTCACAGGGAATTCGCACCTGCGAACCTATAAGCGGCTCAGCACCTGCGGAAATTCTATCATAGGTGCGGCCATGACTTATGTTTTGAGAGTGCGCACCTGCGGACACCAAGGTCACCTGTGCTAATGCTTTTGCAACCAATGATGGTGGAATAGAATGGGTTGAGTTCCCGACAACTAGTTAATACCGACATCGATATCCCTGTCGGGCGGCATGCCCGGAAGATCTACTGGAAATATATCTGGAAAGTCTCTCATTACCATAATTGACTCAACCATAGGAGTATCAGGACTAACATCCCACAAAAGGCTAGATAAGCATTACACCCCTTCCCAACCATCTGCTAAATTTTTAGAAATGATATAACCCTGCTAGGCACACAATCTAATGCACCCCTCCACTCTAACAATGGTAAAACTGGCATAGTCAACGTCACAGTCTTGGCGCGACAATCAAGAATAACATGATAGAGCGACAACCAATCCATGCCCAAGATAATATCAAAGTCTACCATAGTAAGTAGCAGCAAACCAACTCCGATCTCAAAACTACCAATAATAACTAGACACGACCGATACACACGGTCCACAACAATAGAATTTCCGACAGGTGTAGACACATAAAAAGGAGAACTCAAGGAATCACAGGATATACCCAAATATAGAGCAAATTAAGATGATACATATAAATAAGTGGAGCCTAGATCAAATAAGACGGATGCATCTCTATGACACACCGAAACAATAACTTCAATGACTGAGTCAGAATAAATTGCCTCTGTCCTAGCAGGAAGAACATAATATCTGGCATGGCCTCCCCGTCTAGGGAAACCTCTACCTGCTTGACCTCCACCTCTAGCTGGCTGAGTAGTGTGAGCGGTAATCATGGCCTAAGAAGTCTGCAAACCTGATTGAATCCGTGGAGCATGCGTAGTCTGGGAAGGTGCATTCCTACTGAGTCTGGGCAAGTCTTTGACCATGTGGGGGGTATCCACAAACTCAAAACAAGCACTAGGTGGACATGGCAGCTGGTACTGGCTTGTGCATGGTCGATTGGACTGACCGCTGAAGGCACCCCGTGTAGGTGGTGCACTAGAAAGTGGCTGAGCAAAGTGTGAAACTTAGGATCTCAACCAATCGGAGCACCACTAGCAGCTAGAAGTGTTGAATGAACTGGGCAGATCACATAACCCCTACCATGACAGGAGAAAATTACAGCGTGACCACAACTAAATACCGATGTACCACGAGGCCTCTTGGTCTCGCAATCATCTCTATCACGATCTCTCAAACCCTCCAACCTCTGCGCAATATGAACTGCATGCTGATACGGAGTGTTTGACTCCAACTCCCTGGCCATGCTATATCTAATACTCTGGTTGAGCCCTTCAATGAACCGATGGATTCGCTCCATGACTGTGGTAACCAAGGATGATACATGCCTGGACAAATCACTAAATAAAACAGCTGCTTAGACACAAACATAGTACCCTGGCACACTCGCTCAAACTCTGTGCGCGAAGCGTCTCAAAGGGTCTGAGGAACAAACTCTTTCAAGAAAAACTATTAAAATCGATCATATGCAAGTGAAGATGCCTCGGCAGGGCTACACACCTCGTACACTCGCCACCATTGATATGCCGCTCCCTTCAGCTAAAACATAGTAAACGCAACACCACTCGTCTCTACAATTCCCATAGTGCGGAGATTGCGATGACACACCTCAAGAAACCAATGTGCATGCTCTGAGGCCAAACAATTGAAAGTAGGAGGGTGGAACCTCTTCAACCTTTTGAGCCTGAGCTGCTCCTCCTCAGATAATGTTTCCCTAACCACGGGCTGAACTGGAGCAATTCGATGTATTGGTATAACCTCTAGGACGTGATCAACCATGACCCGCTGCTCTGGGGTACGGACCGCGGGAGTCGGTACTCCTTCCCCAGCCTCAGATGTGGCTGGTGAAAGTGGGATCAACCCTACCTGAGCTATGGTGCTGAACATGCTCATGAACTGTGCGAGGGTATCCTGAAGTGCTGGGGTGGCAATAAGCACCTTGGGTGTCTGACCCCCGACTGAAGCTATGGTGGCTCCTTTGTCGTAGCTCGGGCAGGTGTTGTGGCTGCACTACGTACCCGTCCTCGGCCTTTGCCCCGACATCTTGCGGCTCTAGCACGGGTGCGGGTGTCTGATTTTTGTAACATATGGTGCGTGTCCTCACCATCAGTGAGAGAATAGAAAGTCAACAATTTAGTTTTCGAAATCAACCAATTCGCACGATAAGGAATCAAAGAAGTGATGTTTTTCCTAATAGTTATCTATCCTCTTTAAGATAAGTAGAGACATCTCTGTACTGATCCACAAGACTCTAGTAAACTTGCTTATGACGCGTAACACCTATGAACCCAGAATCCTGATACCAACTTGATACGGTCCCAATTTCCCCTCCGTAGGATGTCGTAATGGCACCTAGTCTCTACGACTAAGTGAGCCTAAAATAATTAAAGCTGAACAGATATTAATTAACATAGATGAAAACCTTCTGATAACCGAGTCTCACACTACACACTCCAAAACCGGTGGAATCGAGTCATAAGATCTACAGAGTATAACAATAGTAACTACTACATCACTGTCTGAAAATAAATACAACAATAAATGAGGATAAAGGAAGGTGACTACGATGCCTGAGGACACCGAGTAGGAATTCCTTGAAGTCTATGATATAACAGCTAGCGGGAATCTCTATCTATCAGCACGAGCAGACGTACCTGGATCTCTACTAAAAGATGTGCAAATCATAGTATGAGTACACCATAATAGTACCCAACGAGTATCATGCCTAACCTCAGTAGAATAGTGACGATGTCAGGTCAAGACACCTACTAGGATATGAAATAGATAATATAAAATGGGAATTATGAAAATAACTAATATGGAATAAGATGATAGCATGATCTAATATCGGAAAAATAAGCAGTAAAATAGCATGAAAGAAGCAACTAAAGTGATACAAAGATATTGTACGGACTACATCTACTAGAATGATAATGAATAGAGCAACAACAAATATGCTTTCCATGACACTTTGCAACATGAAATAACAAGAAGAAACACGACGAGGTACCGCCTTTTGTAAAATAAAATCAACTAAGGTACCGCCTTATATAATAGAGAATAACAACAGAGGTACCACCTCGTATTCACATTTCTCAATTTCAATCACAATCCTTACTTATGCCTCTGTGTGATCCTTACATAGTAAAATTTGTTTTCCAAATATTTTTCCCCAAATACCTACATACATTTTATCCCACCTTATGACGCCGCGTGGCTTCACGTAGTTACCCTATAAGAAACACACACATAAGTCACACCTTATACCGCCGCATGCACATCAACCCAAGTTGTTTACCGCCGCATGCGCATCAATGTCACTTCACAATAAGAATTCGCAGCACAAGTGCTCAGATATCACAACTTGTGAACAACAACAATATCAATGTTTACACAATAATAGCTCATGCTCCAACACAACGTATACGAGAATATCAACAATAATAATGAATGAAAAATGCTCAATAGGATAGATGTTTCAACAATAACCAACATCTCTTCAACGTATTAATAACTTCCACAACCTCAACATCAAATAACTCAACAATGATAAAACAACATGTAACCATAATATTAGATAAGACTAACTCAAAATAAGTATCAAATAACGAAGTCAACAAATAAAGGGGCATCCTGAACAATTAATTCAACAATGATAATTAACAATGAAGAGATAACATGTGATAATAAAGGGGACAACAAGTAAATAAAGCATGGGAGCAATTTAGTAAGTAGGATGTAGAAAAATTACTAAACAATTCAACTAAGGCATTTAAGGATAGTCTAACACAACTAAGGATTATCTAACTATGAAAATATAGAAAACAAATATGGCATTTCAATTAAAGCATGGAAATAGTCTAAATAGCTTAAACTGGTAAAATACTACGTACAACACGTGTACCCACTGGTCACCTTGCGTACACGGATTTTAGTTAGCACAATTGAATCAAATAATACCAATCCTAAGGGGTAGTTCCTCCACACGAAGTTAGGCAAGACACTTACCTCAATTAGGCTTATTCAACATTCAGAAATAGCTTTTCCCTTAAAATCAGCCTCAACACGGCCTATATCTAACCAAAATCGACTCAATATCGTCAAACAATGCTATAAACTTCAATTGCAATAGGTAAAGTTGAGATTTTTACACTTTTCCCTAAAAGAGAATAAAAGTCAACCCGGGGCCCACCCGGTCAAAACCTGGGTCCGATGTTAGATTCCGTCTACCCATGACCCCACGAGTTCATATATGTGATTAATTTCAAAATCCGAGTCCAAATAAACTCTCAAAACTCTATTTCTTATTTTTCAAAAACTTGACAAAGTTTCATAAATTTCTACTTTGATTAACATGATTTTGATGTTAAATCTAAGATAAGTTGATGTAATATGATTGGAAATAGATTAGGATCACTTAGTAGGTGAAAATCCCCTCTCCAAATCATCTCCTACTGAGTCTAGGGTTCAAATATGAGAGAATGAACTCAAAATTCCCGTCCCTCAGCTAATTGTCCAGTCGCATTTGCGAACCCCCCAAAGGCGAAGAATCACCCGCAAAATGCGAATTTCTACTGTCACGACCCAAATTAACCTCCAAACGGTCTCGTGACGGCACCTAGTCTCTACGACTAGGGAAACCTAACAACTTGCGGAAAATAAGAGTAATGTAATAACTTAAAATGAAAATAAGAAGAAAACATATAACTTTGCCGCTCGGCACATAAAATTTTACTTCCCCAAAACCCGGAACGTCACGACAGTCACAAGCTCTGTACTAAGTATAGCTATATACAGTGAAATACTGGAAAAATACATAAGACAACTAATCCAATACTAGAGTAGAAGGGGACTCCTGGGATTCTGCAGACGCGGCAGAATTATCTCGCGGTCTCCTGGCAACTGCTAGTGATACTCCTAGCCTCGGTACTATGTGTTGGGACACTGATCTGCACATGGAAAACATACGCAGGAAAGGACATGAGTACTCCACAATTGGTACCGTAAGTGCCAAGCCTAACCCCACTCAAGTAGTGACAAGGTCAGGTTAATGCTCTACTAGATGTTTATAGTAAAACAATTTAAAATTCTAAGCAAAAGATATAGTAAGCTAAGGCAAAATAGTAGAAACGGTAAGCTGAAAGAAATAGTAAAAAAGGAGCCCTCGGCTCAGCAAAGCATATATCACAATAGCAAATATGCAATGCAGTACAGGGGAAAATCTCCCGGAATCTCGTTCGTAGTCCCAATTTAAATATTCTATGCAGTACAGGGGGAAAGCTCCCGGAATCTAGTCCGTAGTCTCTATTTAAATATACTATGCAGTGCGGGGGGAAACTGTCGGAATCTAGTTTGTAGTCCCAATTTAAATATGCGATGAGAATGAATACCAGATGTAGTTTATCTAACAGTTCACGAAAAAATAGCAGGCAATAATACAGATAAAGTTACCTAAACATAGTGCACATAGTGAGAATTAAGGAAAAACTCAAGTAAACAGGTAGACATGCTTCTTCCTAACCTAGACTACTCAGCTAGTGCAAGAAAAAGTTAAATAGGAATGTAAATGATTTATGTCATGGAGGAAAAATGGAGTTTTAGCAACAATGGCCCGTATAGGTACTCGTCACCTCACGTATACGGCGCCCAAACAATAAAACAGTATCAAAAACAACCTAAGGGGAAAATCCCCAACACAGAGTTAGGCAAGCCACTTACCTCGACTGCGCTACTCAACTCAAAAACACGCTCTTTCCACGAGTATCCAACTCCAGGTGGCCCAAATCTAGTCAATGTGATTGCATAAAGTAAATATCAACTCAAGGAACCAAAATAGCTAATAAGTTCGAAGCTAATGCGCGAAATTATGAATTTTTCCCGAAAGGTCCCCCGGACCCACATCTCGGAAACGGATAAATATTACAAATTCCGAACACCCATTCACTCATGAAATCGCTCGAACAAGAATTATCAAAATCCGACGTCTAAATCTCCCTAAATCCTCATATTTCTACTTCGGGAAGTTTCAACCAAATTTCATGGTTTTTCATCCAAATTCATTAATTATATTGAGGAAATTGATAGAGATTAATGGTATACAAGTGAACTAAGGTTAGAAAACGTTACCTATTATCCTCCTCTTTGAAACCCACTGAAAATCGCTAAAACCCGAGCTCTAAATCGTTTTAGGAGTTATGCATTTCAAACCCTCGGATTTTTTGTATAAACAGTCCAGGGATTCCGCACTTGCCACTCTTGGACCGCATCTACGGTGCCACACTTACGGAAAGTCACTTAACACGCTTGGGGTCGCACCTGCGGTACCCAGACCGCACCTGCAACCACTGGCAACCCCCACCCAAAATCCGCATCTACAAGCCTAAACTCCGCACCTGCGTCTCCGCACCTGCGGTTCCCCATCCGCCGGTGCAAAACACCAGAACCAGCAATGGTTCAGTTGTTCTCTAAGTTCCATAATCTCCCGTTGAACATCCGAAATATCCCCGAGACCCCCGGGACCTCAACCAAACTTACCAACTGGTCCTAATACTTCATTCAAACATAGTCGGGCCTTCAAAACACATATCATAACATCAAAATCATCTATTATGCATAGATTCAAGCTTAATAACTTATGAAATTTCCAAAATCCACATTCGATGCCGAAATAAGTCAAAACTCATCTGAATGACCTCAAATTTTACACAGATGTCATAAATGACACTACTGACATGCTGTCACTTCCGGAATTCCATTCCGAGCCCGATATCAAAATTTTACCTATCGGCCGAAATCGCCGAAATTCTAACATTCGCCAATTCAAGCCTAAATCTACCACAGGCCTCCAAAATACATTCCGAACACGCTCCTAACCCCGAAATCACCCAACGGAGCTGACGGAGTCGACGGAATTCTATTTCGGATCCGTCTTCATGCAATTATAACTATGACCCAATCCCTAAAGCTAAGCTTCACATTTATGGACTATGTGTCCAAAATCCCTCCAAATCTCACCCCTCAACGCTCCGACAAGTCCCAAAAGCAAAAATAGACAGAAACAATTATTAAGGGTTCGGTGTGCTAACTCTCAAAACGACCGACCGGGTCGTTACATCTACCATCTCTGTTGTCATCGCAGTTGCGGTGAATAGTTCGCAATTGCGAATACTGGACCTTCCCAATTGCGACCAAACAACAATAACAACATACCCAGTAATATCCCACACCATGGGGCTGCAATTGCGATCAAGGCGATCGCGCGAACTAGCTCATTCCCACCGTACTTCACAAATGCGAACACTGAGTCCGCAAATGCCAACCTAGAAAGCATGGCTTAACTTCACAAGTGCGAACTCTGACCTAGCAATTGCGAGATCTGAGGCTTGCGCAGGAACCAGCAACTTAAGAATTCTAACAACACTCTGCTAAGCTTCCAAAACACATCCGAGCCCTCGGGGCTCCCAACCAAATATTCACACAAGTATAAACTCATTATACTAACTTTCTCGCGCGATCAAAAGACAAAAATAACATCTAAAACTACGAATTGAACTCTAAATCGCATGATTTTCAAAGAGAATTTCAAGAACTTCGAAAAGTACAACTACGCGTCTGATTCCTATCTCTGAGTGACAATAAATTAGTATACAAGTTCTAAATGTCATAGCAAACCTATTCCATGCCCTAAATTCAATTTCAGAGCTCAATATCTAAAAGTCAACCTACGGTCAAACTTTATAACTTAAAATTGCCCAATTTCGGCAAATCAACCTATGGTTTTTAAAAATCAATTTTGGGCATACGCCCAAGTTCGAAATCAAGATACGAAACTATCGGAGTCATAAAATACAGTTTTGGGGTCATTTTTACAAAGGTCAAAGTTTGATCAACATTTTAAAATTAAAGGTTCTAACTCTAGAATCAAGGGTCCAAATCAACCCGAAAGCTTTCCGGGACGAAACTAATCAACCCCGGAAGTCATAAAGACATAAACATACAAGTGTGAAGCAGTACAAGGGATATAGGGACACAATAACACAAAACAGTCGATCGGGTCGTTACAGTCATTCAATATTGCATAATTTAGCTATTATTTGTTTCACTTTTCATTGTTTTTATTATATTGGAGGGTTATAGACCTGAATATTGATATTAAAGGTCTATTCTCATTTTTGCAGGCCATTTAATCTATATGTGCTATGGAGAACAATTGCTAGGTTGATCAGTTTATGTGTCAAAATTTTCATCCTAATGAATCAAATGTCCAATGGATATTGGACCGTTGAAATGATCGTAGTTGCTATTTCAAATTGGTGTTTGTTTCCACTACCAGGTCCAAATAATAGGGCAGAAAGCAGGTTTATAAAAAAATGAGCAATTGTATTTGGATGGATGGGTTATACAAATAATATTTTCTTGCATCAATGAATATTTAAGTAGCATTTGTTTTGCTCTTTCTATGTAAAAGAAATTCAATACCGTTTCTTTTGGTCTTTCTATGTAATTTGGAAGTGAAATTTTTTGTTGGAGATTTCTGAAATGTCTTGTTGGGGAACTTTTAATTTGAATGAAGATTGAAGCGGAGGTATTTGGGAAAACTAATGGGACACAAGCTCTGGAAGAATGGTACATGCAGACGCCAATATTCACCCGTTCCAATATCGTTGTTGCAATTTTCACCACATCAATTATTTTCTTGAGGTAAAATACATCTTAAGGAAAAACATTTGATTTTCTAGATCGAGTCTTAATTGTTTTCTTATCATTTTGAGGATTGCTTTATTTGTGTAGGAACGAATTTAAATTTTCTTTTTTGAGATATTAATTGATTCAATGAATAAGCATAAATATGACTCATGGGTAGATAATTAGCATAGGAGATTACCTACCATCGAGTATTTATTGCATTATAGCTGATTCATCTATTAATTATAGATTGCTTTGATCCAAAGAGAATATTTGAGGAATAGAACCATTACTATTTTTTACTACGTATCTGGCTTTGAAGAGTCAATATTGTGATTTACCTTTACAACTTTTGATTCATGTTTTCACTACTAATGGTGAGAGCAGATATGTTGTTGGGGAAAGTGTTGACTCTTGAAGAGTTACAAAAGTGTCACGATCCATCCTTCATTGGGTATCGTGATGGCATCTAGTCTCATGATGCCTAATGAATATGCTGCAATGCAAAGTGCACTTTAGTTACTTTATTTCCTATAGGCATGATATCTAACATGTGGAAGCAGAACCTATAGGCAGGTTATATACAGAACATATTTGAGCAAAGTAAACACCTATAGGCAGGTTGTCTAACACACAATAGCAGAACGTACTTGAGCAAAGTAAATTCCTATAGGCAAGATTTCTACCCATTTCATAAAAATGTCAAATTAAGCACATTCCCAATTTTTACTAAGACCCCAATTGTTATTACAAAAAATTATTACAGACCGGAATTTAGTGAATGAATTACAAAGTAAGTAAAACTATAGGAAGCCTACAGTAGGCCTAAATGCACCTGGACAGGCCAGGCCAGGCCATTAACTCATAGTAGCTCCGAAAGCCCATGTTCATAAATACACAGTAACCAGTAGTGAATGATCCACTCATATCTCAAGGGTAAGCATACATAACCCAAATCTCTAGTGTGTCAGAGTTCCCAAGGGCTTCAAGAACCCAGGGCAGTGCTCACACTAGAGAAGAATGATCAGAAACATTTCAAGGAAGACTAGGGACCAAATCCTAGTGTTTTAGAGTTCACAAGGGTCTCATATGAACCCTGAGCAGTGCTCACACTAGGGAGGTTAGAGGACAAAGCCTAAATTGCTTTAGCTTTTAGCTAGCAAAGAGTGAGGATTCAGGAGAATAGGATGAGATTAGGGACACATTTTAGGGACATAATCACACATAAAACACAAGCAAATAGCAACACATTTGAACCTAAGCAGACTTAATCAAGTTTTTAGGAACTAACAAAGTCACAAGCTAATAAGGTCAGTCCATAAACATGTCCACAGTGATAACATAGATTTTAGATCAGACTAAGTCATGGAAAGGAACACACTAATTAGCAGCAGGAACTGATTAAGACATATTAATAGAGGGATCATAACATAGTGAGAACAGAACTAAACATGCCATAACAGGTTAAACAAACAAATATTGCAAATCTGTTAAGGAACACATCTATACATGGCTAAAAGGTATGAAATCATGTTTAACTATAAAAGATAGTGCTAAAGAACACAGAGTTAGGAAGATTTAATTAATCAATTCAAACTAAGTTCAACGTGTCTTAAATATAGGAATAGCATTCAGGGTAACTAGTCTAATAGCAGTAACATATTAAACAAGTTTCGAAATGGCAAATGATTCAATAACTCACCAGTTGATATGAAATAGGAAAAAGGAATCCAACAGTGTAGCAATTATCACCAAACAGAGACAAAACATTTGAATATTTCTGGCCTTGGCTTCCAGCCGGCTAGGAATAAAAAACACAGAATAATATTGCTAAAGAGTAGGAGTGTACAATTTTTCTTTTTTAGTTTGTAGTAGTGGAAATTTTTTAAAAATGAATCTATTACTAAAGGGGAGTGGGAGGGGTTTAAATAATATTGTGATTGAACACATAAATATGTAAATAATTAGTCAAATACTAGAAAGGAAAGCACTTACAAATCAATAAAATTTAAAACCCTAATTTAGGTAAATATACAAATCGGCAGAAAATAAAACGCAAAGAATCACAATAAGATGAGTATATAGACATATAAACAGAAACTTTATTCAGAAAGTCGAAGAGTGGAACCAGATTTGGTTCGATTTAAAAGAGTAAAAAAAAACAAATTTAGGGCAAGTAAAAATCGGCAAAAATAATAGGCAAAGAGTCACAATAAGATGAATATAGACGTATAGACAGAAATATTATTCAAAACATAAAGAATCAAACAAGATTTGGTTAGATCAAGAAGAGATCTGAAACCCTAGTTTTAGAGTATGTAGAAAAATCCCAAAGATACACAGAGATTCATACAGATCCATACCATAAAATAGAAACAAAGAACAAAGATGGAAAAAGGTCAAGGAACTGAACCATTTTGGTTTGAGGTTGAAGATATTCGCTTTCCATGTTTAGGCAAGCGGTATATAGAAGGTTCCAGTACAAAAGGGAGGTGAAATATGGCAAGTAACAGCTAGGGAATCCCATGTCCGGTGGAATTAGGAGAGAATATTGGGGGGGAGGGGGAAGACGGCTAGGGTTTAGGGAAGTGATGTGAGAGCGTTTGAAAGCGGTGGCCGGTGAGAATGATTACGGTTAAGGGGGATTTGGTAAATTAAAACGGGGGAAGGGATGTGAGACGTTGATCTTGAAAGATCAACGGCTGGGATTTAGGCAGGGTTGGGTCGGGTAGTTAAATGGGTGAGGTAATTGGTCCAAGAGTATTGGGCTTGGGATAATTGGGTAGGTTTGGGTCCAAAATCGATGGTAAATTGGGGCCAGATTTTAAATACCCAAATTAATAACTAAATAATTTATAAAAAATTATAAATCAATAACAAAAAAAATCATTTGTGCATAAAAATGATTAAAAACAAGTATTCAACATTATAAAATATAAAAAGGTTATATTTTGCAGAAATAAAGTAATTATAAGTACATATAGGCTATTAGTGCAAAATGTGCAACACTAGCCTTTAAAATAAAAATGTAATTATGACAAATATACTAAAAATGTTTTAACCTAATATGGGTGTAAATGATGAATTTAGATGATAAAATTAACATTAAAATAATTTGTAAGGTAATTAATGGGTAGTTATATAATAAAAATACAGGAATAAGTTGATTTAAAGCCTTCAAAAATTATAGAAAATTATGAAAAATGCGTTTTCATGCTTGTAAATCAAATGATGATGCATATGCATCATTTTGAAAGTGTGTGTGTGTATATATATGAAAAATATGAGAAAAACATTGGGTATCAACAACTACCCCTCTTTACCCCGGAAGGATGAAAGAGTAGTCGGGGAAAGAAATGATGATCGATTTTGACCGAATGGGGTGATTTGAAAAATATAGGCCGCACTCTGGTCTCTGAACTGCCTACATATTTCTGGTTTTACAGGAACCAAGCCACGTGTAGTTCTGGATCCGGTGGTGGAATAAACCGATGGAATTGTTGTAAGAACGGACTGGATATTCTAGATAGGACAAATCAGGATTGAGAATGATTACAGATATTTGAATAGGTATCAGATAAGAATAGGTAACGGACAGGGATCGGTGACGTTTGAGATAATTGAAGGATATGAACGTTGAATGGAAACTGGAGCAAAGATTGCTCCCGTTATGAGAATGGTTACTTCCCGGATTACCTGCAATCTCAAAATACGAAGCATGCGTATAGATTATCGCATAAATTTAAACATGATGCAAATTTCCTTTGAATCATGGAGATCGTCTATGGACGGTGAGGATGACGTCCTTAGACCATGATGTCCTGGGCCATGAATTGTGCAGTAAGGATATGCAGGACATGAAATGATGTTCTTGGGTTATGAAGATGGTGCCTCTGAACCATGACACCTTTGAATAAATTAACTATATATCAGTCCATGAGATGCAGAGACGTGGTGCTTGAGATAAAACAAGACATAGCTTAGTCTTGTGTAGAGTTGGGAGCAGAGCTTAGTCCCGAGAGAAAAGTATAATGCAAGGTATTGAATAGAGCAACATTTGTGGTTATGCAAGAAGAGACAATGCTTAGTCTCGTGCAAGATTGGAGACAATGCTTAGTCTCATACAGTAGGAAAGGCAGAGCTTAGCCTTATGCAGTTTAGGAGGAAGGGCTTAGCGTCATGCAAGATTTGAGACAGTTCTTAGTCTTATGCAAGTGGAAGGCAATTCTTAGCCTTATGTAGTTGAGGAGGCAATGTTTAGCCTCATGCAAAGTTGGAGACAGTGCTTAGTCTCATGCAAGATGGAAGGCAATGGTTAGCCTTATGCAGTTGAGGAGGCAATTCTTAGCCTCATGCAACTTTGGAGACAGTGCTTAGTCTCATGCAAGATGGACGTCAATGCTTAGCCTTATGCAGTTTAGGAGGCAATGCTTAGCATCATGCAAGGTTGGAGACAATGCTTAGTCTCATGAAATGGAAGGAAATGCTTAGGCTTATGCAATTGAGGAGGCAAAGGTGATCCTCATGAAAGGTTGGAGACAGTGCTTAGTCTCATGCAAGATGGAAGGCAATGCTTAGCCTTTATGCAGTTGGAGAGGCAGGGCTTCGCTTCATGCAAGATTTGAGACACTGCTTAGTCTCATGCAGGGAAAGGCAATGCTTAGGCTTCTGCATGATTTGAGACAATTCTTAGTCTCATTCAATGAATAAATAATAAGTGATGGCGGAGTATATCTTAGATGAAGATGAGTCTGGTAGCTTTGTTGTTGTGAATACATTGATCTAAGGTGCGCACGTACTGGAGACTATCCCGTGTTCCTGCATCCAAAGAAAAATTATGAGCTTTCGAGGGAGGTTGGTTCGTGCCTTTGTCTTCTTGCCTTGCTCCACTCTGCATTAGAGTCTTCTTTGAGTTACCATGGGTAGCATATGGCAAAAAGATAAAGTTTTCGAAAATACGTATGCATATTTATTCAAAACACAATATGCGATTTAAAAAAATTATTAGATAAACCAGTAAATGTGACATTATCAGAGATAATGCGACCTTCTTACCATAGAATTTTGAGGGTCCTCCTCAAAATTCTGCCCCAATTATCTAGACGAATTTCTGGCTATTCGCATACAATGTCGTTGGATGAACTTGCTTCGGAATTTAGAGGGTCCTCCTCAAAACTCTGCCCCAATTTTTTATTATGGGTAAAATAAAATTTTTATTATATTATGACCGAATCCACAGGGCTTCCTACATATCCCCTCTTGAACGGGAATTAGGTCAAATGTAGTTCGATTACATAATATGAATAAACGTAAATAGATTAAACATAGTATCTTTTGACTGCGTCTGAGTTGATAGGCTTTGGCCACACTTCTCCATCCATCTCTGCGAGTATGAGTGCTCCTCCTGTTAGTACCATGTGAACAATATAAGGTCCCTGCCAGTTGGGTAAGAATTTTCCTTTGGCTTCATCCTGATGCGAAAATATCCGTTTAAGCACCAGCTGCCCCGGTGCGAACTGTCTATGTTTGACCCTTTTGTTGAAAGCTCTAGACATTCTGTTTTGATAGATTTGACCATGACACTCCGCATTCATTAGCTTCCCATATATGAAGGTTAATTGCTCATAGCGACTTCTTATCCATTCTGCATCACTGAGTTCAGCTTCTTGTATAATTCTTAAGGAACAAATTTCTACCTCAGCGGGGATGACGACTTCGGTACCGTAGACCAATAGGTTAGGAGTTTCCCCGGTTGACAAGCAAACTGTGGTACGGTATCCTAATAAGGCAAATAGTAACTTTTCGTGCCACTCTTTGTGATTCCCTACCATCTTCCTCAGTATCTTCTTGATGTTTTTATTGGCGACTTCCACAGCTTCATTCATTTTGGGTCAGTATGCTGTGAAGTTTTTGTGCTTGATTTTGAAGGTTTCACACATAGCTTTCATTACATCATTGTTGATATTTGCAGTATTGTCAGTGATGATGGATTTTGGAACCCCGAATCGGCAAACAATACAGTTTCTGAAATATGCAACGACTTTCTTGGTTACATCTTTGTAAGATGCAGCTTCAACCCATTTTGTGAAATAGTCGATGGCCACTAGAATGAACGTTTGCCCGTTTGAAGCGGTGGGCTCGATTGGTCTGATGAAATCCATTCCCCAGGCAGCAAAAGGCCAAGGTGCACTTGTTGCATTAAGTTCATTTGGAGGTACTCGTATCATATTTGCGTGTATCTGGCACTAATGACATTTGTGGACATACCGGATGCAGTCTGTTTCCATAGTCATCCAATAGTATCCGGCTCACAGTATCTTCTTAGCTAGGACAAAACCATTCATATGTGGGTCGTAGGTTCCGGTGTGTATCTCTTCAAGCAGTTTGGAGGCTTCTTTGGCGTCAACACACCGTAATAGCCATAGATCAGGAGTTCTTTTATATAGAGTTCCTTCTCTTTGGAAGAAATGGTTTGACAACCTCCGAAGTGTGATTTTCTGAGTGTGGTTTGCATGCTCTGGATATTCTTATTTTTTCAAATATTCCCTGATATCGCGGAACCATGGATTTCCATCCGTTTCTTCTTCAGCATGAGCATAATAAGCTGGTCGATTATGAATTTTTACCGGAATGGAATCGATGAAATTCTTGTCCGGGTGTTGTATCATGGAGGACAAAGTGGCCAGTGCATCTGCCAATTCATTCTAGATTCTACGGACGTGCCGGAACTCTATCTTCGTGAATCTCTTCATCATTTCTTGTACGTGACGCAGGTATGGTAGTATCTTGGTGTTCTTTGTTGCCCATTCTCCTTGTACCTGGTGTACTGGCACGTCTGAATCACCAATCACCAGCAGTTTCTTGATATTCATGCCGAAAACCAAATTGAGCCTTACTATGCAGACTTCATACACCGCCATATTGTTGATGCATGGAAACCTGAGCTTTGCGGACATCGGGTAATGTTGACCGGTTTTTGACACCAAAACAGCTCTGATACCGACTCCTTTTAAATTTGCAGCTCCATCGAAAAACATTCTCCAACTGTCGTAGGCTTCAGCATTATCTTCTCCTACGAACGACACTTCTTCATCAAGAAAATACGTTTTCATTGGTTCGTACTCTCCTCCTATAGGATTTTCTGCAAGATGATCTGCTAATGAATGTCCCTTAACTACTTTCTGAGTTACATAGGTGATGTCAAATCCACTCAACAATATTTTCCATTTGGGCCAGCTTTCCTGAAGGCATATACTTCTGAAAGATGTACTTCAGAGTATCCATTCTGGATATGAGATATGTGGTATAAGAACAGAAGTAGTGCCTCAATTTCTGGGCTATCCATGTCAGAGCACAGCAAATGCATTCCAGTAGGTTGTATCGTGCTTTGTAGGGTGTGAACATTTTGCTTAGATAATATATGGCCTGCTCTTTCCTTCCTGTCCCGTCATGTTGTCACAAGATACAACCGAAACCCCCATTTAATACGGAGAGGTAGAGTAGTAATGGTCTACCAGGTTCTAGTAAGACTAGGACTGGTGGTGTGGACAGATATTCCTTGATTTTGTCAAAAGCCTTCTGACAGTCTTCAGTCCAGCTGGCGGCGGCTTCCTTCTTCAGCATTTTGAAAATTGGTTCACATATTACAGTTGATTGTGCTATGAAGCGGCTGATATAGTTGATATTTCCCAAGAAACTCATCACGTCCTTCTTGTTCTTTGGTGGTGGTAAATCTTGGATGGCTTTGACCTTTGACGGGTCTAACTCAATTCCTCGGCGGATGACAATGAACCGTAATAGTTTTCCGGCAAGAACTCTAAAGGCACATTTTGCGGGGTTCAGTTTCAGATTGTACTTCTGCAACCGGTAAAAGAACTTTCTCAAATCTGCTATGTGATCTGCGGCCTTCTTGGATTTGATGGTGACGCCATCCACATATACCTATATCTCCTTGTATATCATGTCATGGAAGATGGTTGTCATGGCCCTCATGTAGGTGGCCCCAACATTCTTTACACCAAATGGCATAATTTTGTAACAGTACACTCCCGAAGGTGTGCTGAAAGCTGTTTTCTCTGCGTCTTCTTCGTCCATCCAAATATGATGATAACCTGCGAAGCAATCTAAAAAGGATTGGAATTCAAGCTTGGCGCAATTGTCGATCAAAATGTGTATGTTGGGTAGTGGAAAATCATCTTTGGGATTTGCTTTGTTTAGGTCCCGATAGTCGACACACACCCCGACCTTCCCATCCTTCTTCGAAACCGGCACAATGTTAGCCAACCAAGTCGAATATTCAACCACTCTAAGAACCTTAGCTTTGATATACTTTGTGACTTCTTCCTTGATTTTTAGACTCATGACTGGTTTGAACTTTCTGAGTTTCTGCTTTACTTGTGGACACATTGGATCGGTAGGTAACTTGCGAGCCACTATGGATGTGCTCAACCCGGTTATATCATCGTATGACCATGTGAAAATGTCCTCAGACTCTCTTAGGAAACAAGTGTATTCTTCCTTCTCTGATGGTGACAAGTGGATGCTTATGCGAGTTTCTTTGGCGGTTTCAGAATCTCCCAAGTTTACTACCTCAGTCTCGTCCAGATTGGACTTAGGTTTGTTCTCAAAATTCTCAGCTTCTCTAACGATTTCCTCAGATATCACATCTTCTTCTTCTATCTCTTCCGAGTCACTATCATTATGTTGCGTTGTCTCATTACATGTCACAGTCGTTGTTTAATCAAGATAAGAAATAGTGATGTTGTAGAGAGAAAGATATGAAAGATAGTAATAATAAAACATCAAGTCGTTGATAAATATTAAAGTGTTAAATAAATCAATTTTAAATGACTTCAAACAATGTTTTACAAAGCAAAATACTTAAAGGAAAGAAGAAATGTTTTTAAAAATGCTCAAAAGGAATTATTTTCAAAATGAATGATACTAGCAGTCATGCTACCCCGCGACTCGTCGGGCCCTGGATGGTACGGCAGTCTAGTTTCTGAGAACAACTCCCTTCTCCACTGCTTGGATGATAAGGCCTTTTTCCTTCTCCTCCTCAACTATCACACTGCAATCCATGTCTTCCTCTTCTAGAAATAAATTCCTCAGACCCACTAGCACCTCGTCTTCTTCGGATCCCCACATCATGTCAGCTTAGTGGAAATATTGGTTCAGATTCGGTATTGGATGCTAGAGAGGGTAGTAAGGATCGCGCCATGGTGGTGACCATTTCTGATACTCATTCCAGGTGTATTGATATCCCAATCCAAAGGTCGTGTAGTGGCGTTTTAGCTGTATTGGTTTGGCAATACCCTGGAGATTCTTTCCGAGCCCTTTACCTTGTCCGTACCCTGCCCATGCCAGTATGCTTTCTATTTTATTGCTCCACCACTTGTCTTTCTCAATCGCATTAACGCGCTCCATGCGATGATAAGTCTCTCCACCTAATTTCCTTCTATTTCCCACGACCAAAACAGATTGGTTGGTATAAATGGGATTACTCTCGTATCCATGAATGATCACCTTTTGATGATTCCATTCGAAGTTCATAGCTTGGTGCAAAGTAGAAGCCACAGCCCCATCGGCATGTATCCAAGGTCGTCCCAGCAATAAGTTGTACGAGGCGGGTATATCGAGTACTTTGAATTCAACATCAAACCATGTCGGGCCCATTTGTAAGCATAGATTGGTTTCCCCGATTATGCCGGTGTCTGCTAGGGAGTAGGACCCTATGTTGGAAGAACCATCGGGTTATGCCGGCATCAACTAGGGAGTGGGACCCTATGTTGGCATCAACTAAGGAATGGAATATCCTATGTTGGGAAAGGTGTAGCTGGGGATTGGAGACCCTATACCACTTTAGGTTTGGATTGTTTTCAACATCGTTCTCTTCTTTTTTTTCTTTTCTTTTCATTTTATTTTGAGTGAATGTGGGAACGAATTTTGGAGAAAACTTCCCTTTCTGGAGTTGTTGCTGCAGAGCTCCTTCTAGCTCTTGCGCAGTCCCTTTTGGTTGTGCCTGCTTTTTGCACGGTTGCTTTTGAGTTGCACCTGTTTCAGATTTTCAGACGAAGAACAATTTGTTAGTTTGAAATGGTGGTTTGTTTTGCGGTCTTGATTTTCAACTGCTTGATCTCAAATCTTTTGACGAAGATCTCAACCACTT
>ML295105.1:41176-53242 GCA_005239495.1 Nicotiana undulata | reverse complement strand
AATTCAAGCAGGCATATGGTGAAAGACATTCAATGTGTGTTGTTTCAGATAGGAATGAGAGTATCCTGAAGGCAACATCAATTGTCTATCCGGGCATGCCACATTACTCTTGCATGTGGCATATTTGGACAAATATAAGGTCAAAGTTCAAGAAGGGTCATCTACAATTATATGAATTGTACTTTGCTACAGCACGGTCGTACACTCTGGATGAATTTAATGAAAGGATGTCGAAGATTGAAGAGATAGACCCGCGTGTTAAATCTTACCTATATGATATTGGCTATCATAGATGGTCAAGAGTACATGCAACAGTGAATAGAACTTGGACAATGACATCAAATATTGCAGAGTCGTTGAACGTTGTAACAAAAGATGCAAGAGAGCTGCCAATATTTGACCTTTTAGAGTATATGCGGACACTTCTAGAACGTTGGACCAACGAGAAATTGTTGAAGGCGAAGGGTACTTTCACATTCCTTGGGTCTAAATTCAACAAAGAATTGGATAACAACAGAACATTATCTGAGAAGTTTAGGGTAAGATCTGTTTATTTGGTGCAGAAAAATAAAATAACTTAACACGCACTGTTTTCAGATTGTAGATAAATTGTATACAAATTGTAGATAGTTAGTATACTGAAAATTAGCTATGGAAGTTTTGTGAATAATTTGTAGATAATTTGTAGATAATCTATTTTTATGCTTGAAATAATAATTTTCTTGTTTGTTCTGCAATTGTAGGTGAGGGCTTCAATAGATCATATACATACTGTGTTAGATTGTGTGAAGCAGTACATTGTGTATCTTGAAAGCAAAAAATGTAGTTGTGGCCAATTCCAACTAGAAGAACTTCCATTTGCGCATGCTTTAGCATCATTAAGGCACAGGAATGAAACATATGAAAATTATTGCTCTCCGTATTATACAAAGGAGAGCCTACTGCGTACGTATGAAATACCAGTAAATCCTCTTCCTGATGAAAGCAAATGGAATGTGCCACAACATATTTCAGACGAAGTAGTAAATCCACCGACGGGAGAAAAAAGGCAGCCAGGAAGACCTCAAAAGGAAAGATATAAAACATATGATGAAATAAATTCAAAGAAGTATAAGGTGTCATGTGGAAATTGTGGAGGTGAAGGGCATAACAAAAGATCTTGCAAGAATGCGCCAAAAAAGAAATAAATATCATGTAGTTATAATATTAATTCCACATAACTGGTAGTGTGTTCAAGTTAGCAGAATTTTGTGTGTAATCGTTTAAGTTTTTAAATAATATTATGTAGATAATTTAATTTTGTTTCTGTGTTTATTAACATGTTTTTATGTTTTGTGTCGAGCATATAAAGGTGTTTTTGATATATTGTAGTTAAAATGTAATAGTTATTATCAAGAATACAACTACTTTAAAAAAAGTAATTGTAATATACAGTAATTTACAGATTGATGATAAAATGTAGATAAAATGTAGTTAAAATATAGACTGTTAATAAGTTGTAGCTTAATTGTAGATATTTTGTAGATAATCTATTTATGTGATTGCATTATTATTTTTTCTGTTTGTTGTGTAATATAACTGGAACTGACAGTTATATACATAAATTACCTACAACTTGAAGGTATTTCATACAAAAAATATGAACATATTTAACTACTAAATTATATATACCCACGAAATTGAGTGTTTCAAGAATGTAGATAATTTGTAGTTAATGTGTAGACAAATTGTATTCAGACATTATAATAACAACTTTTAATATATTTAAGTTACAGTGTTGAACTGATTGAACAAATGAAGATAAAACATCCAATTTATATTCAAGTGACCTACTAAAACTGAATAGAAATTAACAAAACAATAAGGTCTGTTGCAATATAAACATAAAAGATTTGTTCAGAAAACTGTGTATTCTCGTTCAACTACCAACTAGCAACAACTAAACTACATAAACATGACACTATTTCTTCTTTCTTTGGACTCTTGTTTTCTCATTCAATGCAGGAGCACCCTTCCTCCTTGCTAGCCTGCCTGTAACCTCGCTTTCACTGATTGACCCATCGTCCTGCTTCTTTGTAGCGTAGTCCCACAGTAGAGCTCCATATCGTCTGCGGTGTTGTTCAATATCGGAAAGGTCTTCTGCGGGAATTGACAAATCTCCAAGACTAACATACTCCGCAAAGGCAGCCACAAATACACCACAATCGCTGCATAAGACAATTTTTTTTAATTAATTAACAAATGATTATAAACAAAAAAAGAATTAAACGTATAGAAAGAGAGAATAGATTTCTTACAGTGATCCTTCTTTTTGCTGTGGAATCTCCGCAACCATCCACTGAATGTTAAGAGGGTCTGTAACTGGTTTCTCAATGTACGCCTTTGTATTCTTGAAGTTAATATCTTTACGCTTCCCATAGAAATCAGTGCAAGACAAATAAAGAGGGATAATGACAGAAAACTTATCAACACATGATTTAACAACTTGATGATTGCGTGAAGACACCATGGAATCGTACGCATAAAATTGCCTGTCTGCAATGTCGAAAACGACCAACACCCAATGGAAATTTTCTACAATGTTCACGGGCATGATGACATAGTCAACTTCATCCCATGGAACATTTGCAAGTATTCTATACCCCAGAATATATTCTGCAACATCATCCTGGGGTTTTACAACCGAATACTTCTTTTCCGGTGGAGCATTTATGAACTTCTCATATATTTGTTCAATCTTCGTCTTGAACAAACAATCGGTTGTTGTAAATCTAGTGTTGTTGTTGGGGCCCTATTTGCCTCTTTTTCTCAGGTAATATAGTAAAACATCAATATGCTGCAAAAAGCATAAAATCTAAATTAAACCACAGTGTAACTACAATTACACACAGAACATTTGCAAACTAGTATATTATGCAAGTCTCATAGGAGAGCTCCATATCTATATTTATACTACAATTAATATTGTAATTTTCCTCAAGATTTACAATGTAACTACAATTTAGCTACAAACATGCAATACAGCTATACCAATTTTGTCTGAATTAACACATATATAATATTTACATACAACGCATCATGAAATATGATACATAAAGTACAAACTAAATACAAACACAGTATAGAGAATAAAAACAACATTTATAAGAGTGACCACGTTATATCTACAATTTATAGTATAATTCAAGGACAAATATATTTCATACCTACAATATAACTATAATTAAACTACAATCACAGAAAACAAATGAAATCATGTTAATTTATTCTTTGATACATACCGAGTCGTTGAGGACTTGTCCGGGGTGCGCAAGGGAATAAAACCAGTCCTTCTTATCCACCTTTTCAATCCCAAGGTCTAACCAAGGCTTGATTTGGTTATCCTTTATGGAAAATGTAGCCTTCCTCTTGGAACAACAAATAAATGTCCAAGAAAAGTAATTCAGAGAATGAATTGCATATTTCAACTTTAAATGTTGAAATGAAGGTGTCAAAATAATCATTCATACCTCTTAGATCCTTTGGCATTACAGTGGTATAACCACTTGTTGAATTTATCCAAAATATCAGGATCTACATTTTCACTTATAACGGTAGTGAAAGGGTGCTTGAGGTGGAAAAATTTAGGTCCATGAGAGTTGCTGCCTCCAGAACTAAATAGAGGTATGAAAGGTGGCCGTGCATGCTTCCCCGGATGCCTGGTTCTCCTCGGGTGCATATGTGTTGCTTCATCTGGTATTTTCTCTCCATACTTAACCAATTGTGTTATGTTGTCGGGCAACTCAAAATCATCCAATGTGACACCCTTCTTCTCAATGCTTGATCCTTCAGAAACACATTCATGCACATGCTGTGCATCTTCACCTTCAGTTCCCTATTTCTCACTGACCTTTTCTGTCTGAGCTGCTACAGTCACTCCGTGAATTGGGGACTGTGCATTGATATCTTCAATCTCTGTAACATAATACTTAAATTACTTAACGTGAATGTAAAAATGTATAAACAACAATAATATATCACTGAATGACATTATGATAGTATACCTGCTTTGTCTTCGTCAGCTGCAACTTGAACTTCTGTATATAAGTCAACATGTGCTGGAACATGTTCTCTACATACTGCATCTTCAATTTATAATTAAAAATGATAAATAATACTACATAATGATGCCTTTAAAGTTGTGGATAAAATGTGAATAATGTGGATATGGTCTATACAGATATTTTCCACAGTTTATATACGTGTGTTGCTAGTGCTTGCATGCACTTGTTCACCAATAATGAACTGAAATTGTTGGTTTTTCACTCCTTTTTGTTGGTCATTGGTTTTGGTTGAACTACCAGCAAACTAAATTATTTATGTTAGATTGAGTATATTGTTTCATATGTCATTATTTGTTTTGGTATATAAATATATCTCAACTCTTACCTTTGCCTCATCCTCATCATTTCTCCTGTTTATCAAATTCAAAACCGTCTTCATAGAATCATCTATAAACACTCGAAGGCCATGGAGTTCCACAAATACAGCCTTCCTAAAATCCTCTAGCTTTCCATCAACCTACAAATTAAAAATATATGAAGTTGTTGATTCTATAATGTGCCATAACATACATTAATAAACATGTGCAATTATAGATAGGAATATGTCAGAATGAACAAATTTGTATATATTAAATAGGTTATTTATGAAATGTCTATGAATTGTATCTAATATGTAAATATACTTTAGTTCATAATATTACCTTCTCAATTCCCTTTTTTAAATTTCTGATCTTCTTAGCCACAGAGTCCTGGTACTCTTGAAAACCTGTTTGTTTGGGCTCCAATGTTGGAGGATCATTAGTGGGAACCTCAGATGATTGTTCACCTTCTTGATCTTCATACTCAATTTTGTCTGGCAAAGTAAGCACTCTAATCTCTTCTCCAGATTCACTCATGCTTTTGAACTGAATGATGAAAAAAAAAGTAGTTCGGTTAAGGCATAAGGTATGGAGTAAGTGTAGATATTATGAAGACAAATGTAGAATGATAAAAGAATGGAAAACTTTACCTTAATCCACTCAAGATTTATCGTCTTCTCTTCAAAGGCAGCTAACCAAATCTGCCCATTTGTAGCTGACCATCTTAATATGCGAGGTATTGAGTCAGAACACCTCGTAGCAAGCTCAGTGATGACGGTCGAGCAACACTCATAAAGACATACTTGCAATGCTAATGAGCATCCCCGTATGAAATAAGAATGTACATTGGGATTTAGCCGGTGCCTAACAGATTCCATAACCTGATTGAACGATTTAATACCCCATGGGTATGAAACAAACTGCCCAGACTCTACCAAATAAAACCTAAAGTGGTCATGGTCTTTGTCAGAAGGGAAAACAAAAAATTCCAATAGATAAAGAATGCACAACTTGACCGCATCCTCATCGTTTAACCAAGATTTATTTGTTACTATATTTTTCAAATACCACTTCTCTACTTTTTTTTGTTAGAAAAATAACTATTCATTATCTTGCTAACATAACTAGAAGTATATCCGTAATCTGTAACCTTATTCACACAATTTAAACCGGTAATTAAAGTAAACTCTCTCAATGAAAATTTTAATTTTTTCACCCTTCAAGTGGACTGAAAAAATTGATGCATTAGAGTTAGTAAGTTCATACTTCATCAGGAGATGAATGGGCTTGGTTTTGCATGCAAATGGGGGGAGAGACAGTAAGTAACCAAAACATGTATTTTTAAAAAGCTTCAAAGCATTTGGAGACAATAACTCTTTTATCTGGCTAGGAATGCTACAAATTATGGAATCTAAGCACCCCCATAATCCACATTATGAGGGGCAAAATAATGTCCATTCTGCACAAAATGATAAATTAATTCACATTAGTAAACTGCATGAAAAGGAAGCATCAATCTAGAGATTATCTACAATATAACAACAAAATAACTACACAATAGCTAAAAACAAATCATTTTCTACAAAAAAAAGGCAGCAACCAAAAAAGACATACAATTCATCTTCTACACACTTAACTACAAAGCACTACAAAGCACTACAAAACATCTACAAACATAAACCATTGTCTACAACAATGCAGGAAGAAAAATTAACTACAACTCTGTTTCACGTTTTAAAGGGTAACCACAAAATATCATGTAGTTAGAATATTAATTTCAAATAACTGGTAGTGTGTTCAAGTTAGCAGAATTTTATGTCTAATCGTTTAAGTTTTTAAATAACATTATGTAGGTAATTTTATTTTGTTTATGTATTTGTTAACATGTTTTTATGTATTGTGTCAAGCATCTAAAGGTGTTTTTGATATATTGTAGTGAAAATGTAATAGTTATTATCAACAATACAACTACTTTATAAAAAATAACTGTAATATACAGTAATTTACAGACTGTTGATAAAATATAGACAAAATGTAGTTAAAATGTAGACTGTTAATAAGTTGTAGCTTAGTTGTAGATATTTTGTAGATAATATATTTATATGATTGAATTATTATTTTTTTCTGTTTGTTGTGTAATATAATTGGAACTGACAATTATATACATAATTTACCTACAACTTGAAGGTATTTCATACAAAAAAATATGAACATATTTAACTACTAAATTATATACACCCACGACATTGAGTGCTTCAAGAATGTAGATAATTTGTAGTTAATTTGTAAACAAATTGTATTCTAATATTATAATAACTACGTTTAATATATTTAAGTTACAGTGCTAAACTGATTGAACAAATGAAGATAAAACAGCAAATTTATATTCAAGTGACATACTAAAACTGAATAAAAATTAACAAAACAATAAGGTCTGCTGCAATAAAAATAGTATAACCTCACAACTACAAATTATCTACAAAATTAAGACAATTAATCTACAATATAGTAAAACACTTATACACAGATTTTTACAACCAAAACCAAACTAAAAAATTGGAAAACTAAACTAATAAATGTTTACCTTCACCAAAGATTTTTTCTGAGCCATTTTTGGGTGCTTTTTGGACTGTTTCTTCATTTTTGGTTTTGAGGAAGCAGGAGACAACTTGAGTTTCTTTGTTGTTGGAATTTTAGGGGCCTCTTCAACAAAGTCGTCGTCTTCAATTACCTCTTTTCCTTTTCGTTTGAGTTGTTTGCCGGTTGTAGAACTTCCTCCATCATCTACATCATGCTTTTGTTTTGCTCTCATGTCGGCTCGGGTTTGTCTGGGACATGATCGATGAGTATTCTCTTCAGTTGCATGTGAAGATTTCACTTGTTTTTTGGGTGATATGGTGTTAAAACCCCCAAATCGAATGAGGGGATATCACCTACTGCAGATTTTTGAAGTCTTTTTTTTTGGAGATTTGATTTTCTTCATGGTTTAACTTCAACTTACTAAAGTGTATACCAACTTTAATTGAAAAACTGTGAATAAGTGAAGAAGTGAAGAACTGTGATGAAGTGAAGAAGTGAAGAAGTGAAGAACGACACTGACGGAAATCGTGGGGTGTGTGGTAAAACGTGGGGGGGTTGGGGGTAAGGAGAGAGAAGCGTGGGTAAATACATTCCTTTAATTGTGCAGTAAAAAACGGCCCCATTAATTAGACCCCATAATTAATTATGGTATATAATTGGTAATGTGGTATACGAAGTGTAGTTAATTCTAACCTTAAACATTAAGGGTAATAAGGTTTAAATGTGGTATAGGAAGGTAAAAATTCCTTTTAGAAATTGGCTTATTCCTGTAAGCATAAACTAGTAAATAGCGGAACTTCCTAGAGTTTTAATCTAACCTTTGTCAAACGTATCTTTTAGGGTTCGTTTGGTATGAGGTATAAGAAGGTATAAGGATGGTATAAAATTTTTATACCACCTTAATACCATGTTTGGTTAGCAAACCAGGTATAAGTTATCCTGGTGTTAATTTTAATACTGAGATAACTTATACCTTATAGAAGGTGGAGTAATTAGCACCGGTATAACTTATATCTTCTTCTTTGAAATTATGCAGTTGTCATTCTTAATACAACATACCAAACTATGAATAAAACAATAATCTCAGCATAAGTAATCCCAGCATAACTTATCCCAATATAACTTATACCGGCATAACTTATACCAATATAATTTATACCGGCATAACTTATAACTTATCCCAATATAATTTCTTTGCAAATGGCTTCTTACATGTGGTTGTTGTTTCTTAATTGAAATTTTGATTTGCATTAACTTAACATTTGATAATCAACTGAAGGAAACTTACCTTTGTCTTACCTTTTATAAATAGAAATAATTTATAATGTGCTATAGTAGTTATTACTTCACGTTCACCCTATTTTTCTGTAGCTTGCGTACTCATCGTCTTTCTAATTCTTTTAGTTACAGAATAAGGTTGATCCAAAAGCTGACAAGTGAAGAAGCATCTAAAAGAAAGTGTCACGATCCAAAATTTCTATCTTCGGGCTCGTGATGACGCCTAGCATTACACTTATCTGGCAAGCCAATATTAGAGGTTGTTTAACCGTTTATGTCCATTTTTAGAAATTAATAATAATTAACAAAATAAAACTAAATAACTTTAAAGTAAATACGTGCATCGAAGTCATTTACATCCTATTTCTCCCAAAAACCTGGTGTCACAATTTCACAAACACACTATGATTTTCTACAAACATGAGTTTAAAAAAAATTTACATTTGTTTTTAGAAAGTAAGAAAAACAGTAATAAAGGGATAAAGAAGGGAATGCCAGGACCTGCGGATGCCAGCATGACTACCTTGGGTCTCCAACTGTGAACCTGAGCCAAGTCTCTTAGTCAGCCACAACCTGCTCCGAAATCTGCACAAGAAATACAGAGTGCAGTATCAGTACAACCGACTCCATGTACTGGTAAGTGTCAAGCCTAACCTCGATGAAGGTGTAACGAGGCTACGACGGGATATATATATATATATATATATATATATATATATATATATATATATATATATATATATATATATATATATATATATATATGCCACGGATAACAAATAAGACAGAAAAAGGAGAACGGAAATTTTAAGCAGTAACTTCCAAGAATAAATAAATACGTAATCTCGGTATTTTATCCATATCCAGCTATAATCAATCCTTAAACAAAATATAAAACCATCGAATAACCTACACAGTCAACGAAGAATAAATAAACACATATATTGATGCGGCGTGCATCCCGATGCCACCAATCCTCCCTTATTCCTCCGTAACAATTACATTTAAAGGTAAATAATATATATTTATGTTACAGCGCGCAACCCAATCCTACCATATATCAATATCAACACAATAGTTCACCCTTATTCCTGATGTTGCGGTGTGCAACCCGATCCCACCGAATATTCATATCCACCCTTATTCCTCCTCATAAATCCTCCCATATTCCTCCTGTTGCGATGTGCAACCCGATCCCACCATATCAGAATATATTCCACATAGCGTACAGAAATTCATAAAATTCATACAAGGCCCTTTACCTACACTTGAATTTTAGAGAAAAGCAATCGGGAGCCGTATAAACAATGAAACTTAATAAGATTACTACTACTCAGCGAGATAAAACCAAGATATCACAAAAAATGCTAATAAGAACAATTTAAACCAAATAAAAGGGAGGAAATAAATCCTACGGGGATCAAATATCCAACATGTAATGATTAAGTACAGAACTACAGTTAGGCAGGTAACAAGTAAAGTAAGAAGGGGAACAATATAAGGGAAACATGGGAAAACAGTAAACAGGTAAATTGGCGGCGCACAGGTACTCGCCACCTCACGTATATACTGCTCACAGATTATATCATAAACAAACAATTCAAAGGTTCCTCAATCCTCTAGTCAAGGTTAGACACAACACTTACCTCGCTCCAAATATCATTTAACGCTCAATCACAACCTTGCCTTTCAAATTAACCTCCGAGCCAACAATATCTAGCAAATTACCAACCAATGATTCAAAATAAGCCTTAGGAATCATCCACGATAACTACGGTTAAATTTAGTTCATTTTTTAAAAAAGTCAACAAAAGTCACCACCCGGGCCCGCTTGGTCCAAACCCGAGACTCGGACCAAAACCCGATTACTCATTCACCCCCGAGTCCGGATATACAATTGGTTTTGGAATCCGACCTCAATTTGAGGTCTTTATCCTCAAATTTTAAAATACCAAGTTTCTACCAAAAAATCCCCAATCTCACAACGAAAACCATAGATTCTAGGTTGAAATCTTATAAATGAAGTGAAAGATTGAAAGAAATAAGTTAAGAATCACTTACCTATGATTGGGAAGAGCTTGCCTTTGAAAAATCGCCTAACGGGTTTCTAGTGTTTTGAAATGTTGAAAAATGAGAAAAATCCCGTCTACATAGAGACTCATCAGCTGCAGATGTCGCATTTGCGACCAGAGCTTCGCAATTGCGAAGCTCGCAAATGCGAGAGAATTATCACAAATGCAAAATCTTCGCATTTCTGCAGCTATCGCAAATGCGAAACATCATCGCAAATGCGAGGCTTGCATTTGCTAGACCTGCAGACCTGAACACACACCAGCAATTCATTTTAAGTCTTTTCCACTCTGTAACCTATCCGAAACTCACCCGAGCCCTAGGGACTCCAAACCAAACATGCACACAACTCTAAAAACATCATACGAACTTGCTCGTGCTATCAAATCGCCAAAATAAAACCTAGAACTACGAACTTAAGAGCACAACCTATGAATTTGGCTCCACCATGAATAGTGCATTAGAATCTGAATCTCTTATAATCCTTGTTCTAGTGAATGAAGACGTAGTGCTAATTTTTTACCGAATTCTCTCTCTTCTTATCAACGCAGTGTTTTAGTCATGTTGTACTCTTATAGGTTTGATGTTTATCTTCAAGATGCCTCTGGCTCAACAGTTAGATTAATTGTGGGCGAACAAGAAGAGAAACATTACTCTACACCTTACTATAGAGGAAAAATACTATTATGCTTCTAGAAACATGTTGTTCCTCAAAGGATGCTTATAATATAAAGCAACAACTATTCCCGAGCTACTGGCACCACGACAAGGTCCAAAAATGGTTGTCGATCAGAGGCTTAGCTTCTCCCACTGGAAGTGGAGATTGATTCCATAGAGGTGATATTTTTATTAGAAAATCCAACACCTACGACTGCAGATTGTTAATGCAAATCTAGGGAGCCAAGCAACACGATATAGCTTCAGGCAAGGGAACGTGGTGGCACATATTTTATCGGAGTAGGGATCCAAGCAGGACAACCCTGATGCCATTGATCATCCAATTTTTCTCCATCTGTTAGTTCAACTATTCTAGCAGATAAAGATTTTGTTAGACTCATCGCATAAAATATGCACTAATTTCGCCAAATTAAATGCTATAAGGAATATTTTGTAATGACTATTAAGTTTTTGTTATGATACAATCTAAATTTCTCATTACTAAAAAATAGTATGGAGCGTCAAAGCTTCCTTTCACAGCAGCCTTACTAAACGATTGATAGATTTACAAATTCTCAACACTAATTTCCCTTGGTTATCTTTTAGCTGGACAAATGTCGACCAATGATGTCGGGCATCTGTCCGTGTACAACACCAACACCGGTACAACCCATCTAGTTTGTAAAATAAAGGGTCCAAATAATTAGGCGGAGTTTCCACTAGAATGGGATCACATACACGAGTTTATCAAATTAGTTCTCAAATTAAGATAGGCCTACTCATAAACAGTTGGCAAAATGAAGAATTGAGTCCAGTGAAGCGAAGTTTCCTAATTGGAAACAGTATTAGAACAATTAACTAGAATAGCAACTCATGTTAGGAATAAACTCAAAAAAGCGCTACTTTTTTAAACTACCCGATTTAACTCTTCTAAACAATTTAATAATTATATTTAGACAAACCCTCAAAAAGCTAATGTATCCTATCCCTCCTTTAATTTAGGGTTTTATTTTTTATTAATGGTTAGCATGTCTGTCTCTGCTGAATTCAAAATCACATCTTTTCCTTCACCCATCTGC
>ML295105.1:0-40988 GCA_005239495.1 Nicotiana undulata | reverse complement strand
CCCCCCCCCCCCCCCCCCCACCCACACACACACACTCAACTCACTCATATAATTTAGGCGTCATCTACTTTTTTCTTACTGATTTTGACTATGCGAAGATGAATAAACATAAAGGATTTTTTTAATCTAAAATTATAAAGATGGAAGATTCTAAAAAATGGAAAAACGACAATGATGGAGGTTGAGGTGGTTTTTTAAGGCAGATTTTTCATCTCTTTTTGTTTGGTACTGTAGCCATGCTATGTTCAGAATTGGCACTGCGAGTGAGAAAGGACCGTTAGTTTTCTTTAATAAGGCCCAAGTGGCTTTTAGTCCATAGTGAGTCAAGCTTAGCTTTAGAGTAACCAGTCCATTAGGAGTTCTAGAACATGGACACATGTCGTCCCATGTGTCGAGTGTTAGGATGTTAGCTGTCATTGTCCTTTACATTCTATTTAGCAGTGTTTCCGTTGTATTTTGTCATCAACGAAAATAAAATGAATCCTTCTTTCTATTAAATTCCTTATTTTGTCATTTTAAAGGTTTTTTGGTTCCTAATTTAGCAACGAGCTGCTACATTTTGGTATTAGAGCGTGTTTCTGGCAATCACCATCGGAGATAAGCAGAGAAATCCGCCAGAATTTCATTGAAGAATATGTGAAACGAATGGACCAAATGGAAGAGAAACAAGCGAGTTATGATACTAAGATGGCAGAAGTTACAATTACCACTAGACGTATTGAAGAGCTGATGTTACGAATGGATAGCCAGAGTAAGGTTGCCGGCATTCATGGAGGGACGGTAGTAGAAGCAGGGTAGTCGTCAGTGGGAGGTAACATTAGAGATAACACTCCACCTTTCTCCCCTCCTTCCATTACTGGGAATCGAGTTGCCGACACAACACCACCACCAAATTGTACGATTCCCATTTCAAGCTCCACCACAGCTCCTACTCTCAATCCCTCTGCTACATCTTTTCGCCCTATCACGCCCTCATACCCAATGGCCACCCAACCTTTTATTCCTACGGGATCGTATCCCATGTCCACTCACCCATACTACCATCAGAATATCCTCGCATCCCTAGCCCGAAATTTCATGAGTTCTTCTGTTCCACCTTCTTCTTCATACCCTCTCTCAACAGGTCCCTTCTCCTTTAACCCATTTTCCCAACCACTTGCTTATCCTTTAGCCGTACCCATAAATTTTCAAATCCCCTTTGGTAATTTTCCAACTAATAATGCTGGTTGGGGCCAATCGAGTAATGGAGGGCCAGATCAAGATGGGTCATCATCAAACTTGCCTAAAGCGAAGCTAGCCTTTCCAGAATTTGATGAGTTGAATACTAGAAGTTGGTTGAGGCGTTGTGATAAATTGTTTTACCTTTACCAAGTCTCAGATGAGGAAAAAATAACCTACGTATCCATCCACTTAAAGGATTATGTAGACAACTGGTTTGATAGATATGTGATGGACCGATGAGGTAAAGTGACTTGGGCCCAATTTTGTTTTGATTTGTTCCAAAGGTTCGACAATAACCAGCTTGTGCAAATTGTTGCAGCATTTAATCGATTTGAGCAGACTGCTGATGTTGACACTTACAAAAGGAAGTTTGAGGAGTTAAGATGTTTGTTAACTCTAATTGATCTTTTGTACATGAAGCCTATTGTGTTGTGTTTCATTGGAGGCATAAGGGTTGGCATATACAACCCTTAGTGCAAGATGCTGAGCCCAAAACATTAATGGAAGCGTATAAAAAGGCAACATTGCATGAAAAATCTTTTAATGCCCTTTATCAGCAATTATATGCCAAATCTCAACAAAGAATCACACACCAAGCCCACATTAGCCATCATTTATCCCAAAACTCCACCTGTTGTACACACAAGAAACCAGAACCAAAAAACCATGTCCATGGAAACCTTAAAGGAGAAGAACTTTTGTTACAAATGCCATGACAAGTGGCACCCTGGTCATTAATGTAAGGTTCGAGCTCTTAATGCAATGGAAGGCGAGGAGTTTGTCGATGTTGTGGAAAAAATCGACAAACCTGAAGTAGAGATGACGGAGGAAGGAGCTGAACAAGGAGTGGTAACTTTGAATGTCATGCTGGGCCATGGTGACAACCCAACTACTATCAGAATATTGGGTTGGGTCAAAGGGCTCAAGGTTTCTGTCTTAATTGATTCAGGGGCAACTCACAGCTTTGTGGACCCTCAAGTGGCTAAGAAGTGGGTTTGAAATATGCAATAATTGGCCAGGCCCATGATGGTGCGAGTAGCTAATGGGCAATTGTTACCAAGCAAACAAGTGTGCAAGAATTTCTACTAGGAAATGCAACAACTACCATTCCATTTCGCTTTAAGAATACTTAAAGCTGGGGGTTGTGACATCATTTTAGGAATGGATTGCATTGATTCGGTTACCCCAATATTGTTGCATACCAAGCCCAAAAGCATTACTTTTAAATATAGCGATGAAATGGTCACCTTGTTGGGTGAACCGAGAAAGTTACCCAACGTAAACACAAGGGCTATTTTAAGACAGTTTACAAAGGACAGTATAATTTTGTGGCCCAACTGTTCTTGGTGGAGGACAAGAAGGCCCAGAACGAGATCCCCAAAGAAATTTCAAAAGTTTTGGGCCATTATGAGGAGTTATTTCAAGATCCCAAAGGGCTGCCACCCGCTCGTGACTGTGGCCATGCCATAGAGCTATTGCCAGAGGCCAAGCCTATAACGACCTGACTGGTCGTTTTGAGCTCTAGCGCGTCGTTCAACGGTTTGAGGCCATGAAAAGCTTCATTTAAGGTATTATGACTTGTAGGTGTGGTCGGAATTGAATTTCGAGAAGCTTAGAGTTAATTTGGAAAGAAAATTCTCATTTCGGAAGCCTTAAGTGGGAAGAATTGATTAAGATTGGATTTTTGAGTAAACGACCTCAGAATCAGGATTTGAAGGTTCCAAATGGTTCGTATGATGATTTCGGACTTGGGCATACGTTTGGATCGGGTTTCGGATGACCTGGGAGCATTTCGACGTATATTGTGGAAGTCAGCACTTTAGAAGAAATTTCACAAGTCTGGGTAGAAGTGCATTTCAGTGTTATTGATGTTCGTTTGGGATTCCGAATCTGGGAATAGCTTCATATGGTGATTCTAGTGTTAGGAGCGCGATCAGAAGTGAATTCGGAGGTCCGTAGATCATTTTGGAGTATTTCGCTAAAGATAGAAATTTGAAGGTTTTTGAGGAGTTCGACCGAAAGTGGAAATTTTGATCTCGAGGTCGGATTCAGATTTCGGAAGTTGGGGCAGGTCTGTAATGTCGAATATGACTTGTTTGAAAAATTTGGGGTCAATCGGACGTGATTTAATAGGTTTCGGCATCGAATGTAGAAGTTGAAAATTTCAAAGTTCATAAAGATTGAATCGAGATTCGATTCATTGTTTCGATGTTATTTGATGTGATTTAAGGTCTCGAGCATGTTGTTGATACCCAATTTTTCCCCAAATTATTTTTCAAACTAGCATATATATCTTCAAAATCACTCTTTATAGTAATTGATATTTTCCCATAATTTTCCGTATTTTTATCAAATTATTTTCCTGTTTTATTTAATATTTTATATCCCATAATTAATTATGCATAAATGGTGCTATAAATGATTTCAAGACATTTTCTGGCTCAATGTATTATTCATAATTCTATTTTTATTCCCTTAGGACTTAATTATTTCACAAATTAGCCTATATTGGCATTATTTAAGCAATTTTTGCAATAATAGCACAAATATACATTTATACCATTTTAAAAGCAACAACTGATCATTTTTAATTTTTATAGTAGTTAAGTATCTTAATTTCATTTATTTGGTTCTAATTTCATTTTACACAATTATTAGCTATTTTCGTAATTAATTATCTTATTTAATTGGGTATTTAACGTTTAGCCTATTTTTATTTAAATTTTAGCCAATTTTTAAACCAACCCCACCTGACCCAAAACCCATTCTCTAGCTCAACCCAAACCCATTCCTACCGGGCCCAACTCCATGCTTGATCTGAACCGTTGATCATATGAGATCAATCGTCCAGATCTAAGTTACCATAATTAAACTCAACCACTACCCCCTCCGACCCCTCATTTGCTAACACCCATTCTCTCTCTATCTCTGTCTATTACTATCTAGTTCTCTCTAGAAGCCTCCCTTGGCTTCTCTCCTCCGATGGGGTCTGTTCATCTTCTCTGGCTGATTCTCTCACTAGAAACCATGGTTCTTCATCATCTCCTGGTTATCTATCCACCTTGCACCGGTCCAGTGATACCATAGGGCCCTTAGGCGAACCTGGAGCGGTTCACTCACCTCTCATGGTCCCTATGCCACTTTCCGGCCTCCCTGGCCGTTTGAGTAAGAACTACAACCTTTCCGGCTTAAGCCGGCGACGTCTTTGAGGTTTTTCCTACTTCTCTGGGTTCCACGAAACCCTAACCCTATGTCTTTTCGATTTCTTCTAGATATGCTTTAGATCTACGATATTACGAAGTTTCTTTACACATTTTTCTCTGAAAAAACCCTTCACCTTTAAACAATCTTTCAATTTCAAAACCAGGGTTTCATAAACCCCTTTCAAAAACGAATCTTTGCTTCTATTTTTAGTATTATTCTATGTTCTATGATTCAACGATTGATTCAAAGTTGTTCTTCATTTTAACTGCTCTACTGGAAACCCTAATTTTCCCTAAATGTTGAGTCCTTCAGTGACTAACATGTTCGTCTGAATACACGAGCTTTTATTTCTCATAGATGTTGAGCTTCTCTGTGATTTTTATCCTGTTGTTGTTGTTGTTAAGGTTTACTATCTCTGTGTTTCTATTATGTCTAACATCACTGTTCGTCTATAAACCTGTGTGATTCTTGCTTTACCTAGGGTTTTCAATCTGTTCTCTACTACTTGCCTAAGGTTTTCTCTGATTTTCGTGCTATTCATTGCTTAATAAACTTGATTACTTGTTGATTTTGTTCATCTGTGATATCTTTTCTCAAAACTGTAATTCATATGTGTTTTTGTTAGAGCCTTTTTACTGATTTTGAATTATTTCCTTACATGCGTGACACTTTCCTTGATTAAAACTGATTCCCTTGTGATTTTAGTCCTATACGTGTTTCCTGTGACTTATTTTCAGAATCAAATTGTATTCTACCATATTTATGTGCCTAAACATGTTTTCAAATATTTGACATATACTTTCCTTACCCGGATTATTCTGTATCCAACCCTTATTACACGTCACATGCTTTGATTATGGTAAAGTTTGTCTTGTAATTGATCCTTTTCCTTATTTGATACCACTTGTATCCGTTTGAATCATGACTCCCTAATTAAAAGGAGTCCGGCCATTGATTGATTTTGATTGGTATTAGCTCCATAATTTACTGCTTAATTATGATCTCTGCCTTATTTGCTACCTAGTTTCAAAACTATATATACTTCTATTCATTCCTCACAAGACACAAACAATATACACTGTTCTAAGCTCTCTCTACACACACACATATATTTTCTTGCTTCTCTTGCTGTTTACTTGCAACTCAGTCGGCTGAAAGCCAAGACTGAATAATTCTACTGTTCTACTACTCTATTGCTCCACTGTCCTTCACTTTACTGCTTTGACTCTACACTCACGCTTTCATTCAAGCTGGTATGTTTCTAGTTTAAGTTTATAGCATCCTAAACAATATGTTTCTGTTTGTATTAAGATTCCTTTTATTCTTCTTATGTTTCTACTTGTGGTTCTGCTGCTTGCCTTGCAATTAGCCAGTCTAGTTGACTATGTGATCTCCCTTTAGTTCAGCATGTCTACTTTTCCCTCTATGTTTAGCATGTCTACTTGTCTATGTGATCCCTCTTCCTTTCAATTCAGCATGTCCTGTACTTTTCTTATATGTTTCATTATGAACCTGCCTTACCCCCTGATTCCTGACACTATAAGTAGGTATTCATGATACCTAGTTACTATGTAATCATGAACCTAATGTGTAACTCTGTGTGGAACCCCCTCAATCTAATGTTATTAAACTCTTAGCATGAATACTTGTGATAGACTATTGTTGTAACTAGCTAAGTCATGTAAGACTTCTCTGATGTTAACCTGGATGCAACTATGCCTTCACTACTTGTCTCCAATTCCCCTTTCCCTGTTTGTGTTTGTTTCCTGAACTATGTATGTTTTTTCTGATTTGTTGATTGTCTTGTTTTCTTTTCCTCTTCAAACTAGTCTCCTAAAACAAACTCTTATGTTGTTCTCTAAAGCTATTTTCAAAACAATTATGTCAGAAAACTATTTTCAACTCAACTCTTTTAAGACTATGAACACATCTCACTACTCTTACTTTCTAAGTTCAGCCCCCTTCGTGTGAGCACTGCCTTGGGGACCATTTGAGTACTCATTGAACTCCGACACACAAGGCTGGCATTCCACACTGCACTTACTCATTCCTGGCTAGGGTACCTGGGTGTGAGCACTGCCTGGGATCCTCTAAGGTCCTTAGGAACTCTGACACACCTGGGTTATAAAAGGTCAGGGCATATGGCATTGTTGGATCTGGAGACTTGGGCCTAATGTTAGGCTCCCTATAGTGTAACTTCTTAATGTTCTTATTTACTTATGTAATTTGTGAAATATTGGTCTGTAATAATTTATTGTAAAAACGATTCTGGGGTTGGATAGTGAAATGGGTGGGATTATGCATGCTTAGTATAGAAATGGGTAGAACCCATGCTTGTAGGTTTATTTTTATATGGTCAATAGCCACCATGCTTAGGAATAACTATCATTTATGCATTAGATATCCTGATGTTTAGGTTTATTTACTTCAGCATCCCCATCCTACTCATATCTCCTTAGAAATCATGTTCATAGTTAAACAACAATAGAAACGATTGTTATAATGTCACTGCCTCTGCATTTTACAATGGCTTCATCTAGAAATCATGTTTTAGGTTAAATGATAACATTAACTGGCAAAACTTGCATTAGAGACCATGTTCCCTTAGGATTTCATTCTCAGCATACTCATGTTATTTATGCCAAATTATGTGTAAAAAACATACTGCTATGAACACCTAGAAAGTCATTAAGCTCAGCAACTTAACAAATTTATGCCTCTGTACGTTCTGTCTCGAGCCAAAAAAATGTATTAACAAGTGAATCTTGCTAAAAAGAGAAATAGATTCTGACTGCTGAAAGCGCTTATGCATTTAGAACAACATGTATAGATTTGCATCATTCTACACCCTGCCTGCGTTTAGATATCATGTTTTTTAAGACCTGAAGTCATACTAGTTTAAATACTCACCTCTTTATCATGGCTAAGTTTAAAACAGATTCACCCTGTCTAATCACTATTTTCTGAAGACTAAAACACTATGATTGGAGCATTTTAATACGCCTAGGCAAGCCTTAGGTATCAACATTTGTAAAAACTGGAAACTATTCCTCTTTTCTGTGCATTGTTTGGTTAATTACAGGTAAGAACTCCATAGTTTAAAACTGGCAAAAATACTCCCTCTGAAATTCTGTAATCAGACTGTGTCGCTGTTGTATTTTCATTTACACATCCTGCCTTAGGTTCTAAAATTTGAGACCTTACTTGTGTCTTAGTCGTGCTATTTATGTGTACAATTTGTGGAGGAATACTTGAGCCTCATACATGCCTCTATGTTTTTCCCTGTATGTGCAGTCCTAACTGTTTTGTTTGTCGTTTAGAATTTTTGTTCTTTAAACCTAGGGGTTCATCCTAGTACTTACCTTTAGGAATAGTAGTCTCTAACTTCCTTCGGGATTGATAGGATGGGACGGGTAATAGCACGCAATAGCATTCATGACCAACACACGTTTTAGATACCTTCGCCGGATGGGAAAGGGTAGGATATGGATATGATGACCGGTGCGCTAATACCACGTGTTGCTCTGCCTATCGGGTATTGCATTGATGTGATCCATATTTCTTTAAACCTATGACATCTTTTCTCAAAATATTTACTTTTAATTTCTTTCAACTTTTAATAAACTTCAATACTTGTTTGAAATCCCCTCTTATATGAACCTTACTTGTTATTTGCTTATTGTCCAAATTCACGAAAACCATTTTGCCGGGAACCACGGTTGTGGATCCTGAGGGGTGCCTAACACCTTCCCCTTGGGATAACTTCAAGCCCTTACCCAATCTCTGGTAATGAAAACTAGTCTTATGAGTTAATTGCTTTAGGTGCCCTAACGCACCATAAAAATCGTTAGGTGGCGACTCTTCCTTTTAACCCTCTTTCTTCAAAAGGAGTTGTCCCAAAATGTCATAAACCCGATCTCCGCGAGAAAAAAGGGGGCGCGGCAGCATGGTGACTCTGCTGGGAAGTTCCTCAGGATTATACCACAACAAATCGTTTCGTGAATTTGGACCTTTAATTTTGTTTAATACTTGCACCCTTTCCTCTTCCCCCCGTTACATGCCATTAAATTATTTTTACTTCTTTCAAGTATTTATTTCCCATGAACAAAACTGACATGTCTCTTTGTTTTCTTTTACGCTTTCAATCATAACTGTCACATTTCTTTCTTTACCGCTTTCCTTATCATGCAAATACATGCCTACATGTTTAAATGCTTATTTATTGCATATCATGCTCGACATTCATATTCCACTCGTGCCAAACAAGATCCTATAGCAACGCTTACAAGGAGTGGTTGCGCTATTCCTATACTATTACCCCCTAAATTTGGAAAGGCGTATTTGTAGTAAAACTAGTCGATCAGCGGTGCAGTCGACAATTCCATGCCTTCCCCCCTGAGTTGTCTGCTCAAGGGTACCAGTCTAAAGCACCATAGAAACCTTACTCCGTTATACTGTTGCATGCATCATGGTCAAACCTAGCAAGGCTAACGTGTTGTCCGCACAGTAGCCTTTAAGATAGCCTTGTCCAAAGTCCATTGGGTTCCCCAAAAACCCAAACGGACACTCTCACGTTCTGTGCATTAATTTGGAGAACTAAATTCTTCCTGCTAATTATTGATGTTAAATAGTCGAGTCCGGTGGGTGTAAGGGCCTAACCTTATTTGCTTTGAAGAAAAATGAGGCACGAAATCCCCAGGTTCGGCATGGTCTCCAATATCCACCCCAAATTGCTAAGTTTGTGGGAGGACCTCCATTCCAGTGACAAAACTCTCATCAGGAAACATCTGGGCAATCTACCCTCTCTCTTAGATATCCATCCAAACAAGATGATGATAGAGGCTGCTACTCTGTTCTGGGATTGCGAAAGGTTCGTGTTCCATTTTGGGAACATTGAAATGACACCACTGCTAGAAGAGATAGGAGGATTGGCCAGTATAGCTTGGGAATCTCCAGGGTTGCTGATGCCTAAGAACCGCACAAGCAGGGGTTTTCTCAAAATGATGGGTCTAAAGAAGAATCCATAATTAGTGTGTCTAAAGGACTCATACGTTCCTTTTGACTACTTGTATGAAAGGTATGGTCACGGCAAGTCATACCGCACCTACCTAGACGAATTTGCTATCAATTCTTTGGGGCACATCCATCGCCGAGTATTCGTCTTCATGGTCTGCTTTCTGGGTTTGATGGTGTTCCCAATGAACAAGGAAAAAATATACACTAGGTTGGCCATGGTAACTAAGACGCCGATGGAAGGGATAGACGGGCAGGACTTCAGCATCGTGCCCATGATCATTGCAGATATGTATCGAGCCTTAGAAATATGTCAATGAGGAGCAAAGCATTTCGAAGGCTGCAACTTATTACTCCAGCTTTGGCTCACTGAACACCTGCAAAAGGGTGAATACTGACAAGACATCCATCGAAGGATTTGGGATGACTATATTGCTTTTCATCACCCAAAGCGAATGAACTATATCCCCGACATGTTCACCCAGCCAGAGAATGCCGAAGGATGGGTTGAGTTGTTTGGCAACTTGACCGAGGATCAGGTTCAATAGATGTTCGAATGGTTCCCAACAGACGAGTTCATCATTCGATCCCGAGACGCTTCATTCTTGATACTGATGGGTTTGAGGGGAACATGCCTTTACGTCCCTCTACGAGTTATGAGGCAAGCAGGTAGAAGGCAGGTTATACCCAGGGTTGAGAAAATGAGCCATCTTCGAGCAGACTTCTAGAATGATGCTAGCCCTCACAAGTGCCAAGCTCAACACCTATGGCACTGCATGATTAGGCTCGAAAAGGACACCATCGAGCCAGACAGGTATCACGCCGGTTGCACTCCCTTCTATTTGGGCTGGTTAGAAGAAGATATGGAGGTTCGATTCGAGCCAGGGTTCGCTCAAGGTCACTGGGTTATAGATGAGAAGGCCGAAGCACGAGTTAAGTTCAACCAGCTATGCAAGAGGCTCCATGAATGCGAGGATGATCATCACCAGATACATGAGTCCAATAAAAAGCTGATCGAGGAATGGAAGGATCTGGCCGTCAGAACCAACAAGAGGCTAGCGTACTTAGAGCGAGGTATAGTCGAGCTAGAGGAGAAGTTCATCAAGAGGATCGAGACCTGCCAAAAGGCTGAGGGAGCTGAAGGAGGATACTTAGCCAGGACCTACCTGTTGTTGGGGCTTTGCGAGTTGGGAAAAATGATCGAGGGAAGCAGGAATGCCGAATCTGGGGAAGGTCCTTCTGGGACCAAGTAGATAGGGGTGTTTTTTCTTTTATCTTCTTTGATGTAATAAGGCCATTGCCCACTAGTGACTTTTATTTTTCGTATATTTAGAGTCGTTTTAAGATTTGTCTATATTTCTTATCAATAAAATGAGGCATTTAGCATTTTAAGTTCTCCAAATCAATTTTTCGCTAGGCCTACCTTAGGCACAAGAGGTTCCTAACTTAGGATGCGCTTTACATTTCCGCATTACGTGTTTAAATACTGCAATATTTTTATATAATCCCCTACTGACTTGGCTACCTTTTGTTTTTGTTTCTCTTTTATTTGTTATTCCCCTCCTAAAAGGTTAGTTCGTGCATTATGGCATCATCCGCCTACCACACAAGATCCAAGGGCCCTCTTTCTACTCCTCCTCCCAGTCCTCCCAAAGGCAAAAGGCAAAAGTAAGATGGTAGAATCCAGCGGTATCAGGAAGGACAATACCGTTGAACAGATTGAGACTACGGAAGGTCGGGGTATTCAGGTTTTGCATGAGAACATGTCACCATTGGAACATAAATTACTAAAATTTCAAGAAGAACTTGACTAGGTCCGGAATTTGGCCAACTTGTCATTTTCCCTTAACGTCCCAGACATCCACTTTCCAAATGATCAAAATCCTACACCGCAACAGAATATCCCAAAACAATCAAATCACCCTGCACTTCATCATCACGCCACTCCCCCAAAGAACCAAACTCCCCCAGCACAGTGCAACACTTGCCACCACAACACTCCGCCTCCACTCCTGGAACCCCAGAATCACACAAAAGACCCCTTCCATGCTTACAACAATACCATATACGTGGAGGCTGTGACTCACTCCACTCCGCCTATCCCACATATACCTGAGTCTGATGAGAAGGTCCTGCTTATCAAGAATTTAGACGAGGAACTCAGAAAGCTGACCAACCGAGTTCAGGGTGTTGAAAGAGTCAAGGGAATTGAAGGTCTGAATTATGAAGATCTCTGTATACAACCCAATGTCGAACTACCCGATGGGTACAAACCTCCAAAGTTCGAGATGTTTGATGGCACTGGTGACCCGAGAGTCCATTTAAGGACTTACTGTGACAAAATGGTTGGTGTAGGAAAGGATGAAAGGATCCGCATGAAGCTGTTGATGAGGAGCCTGAAGGGAGACGCACTGTCTTGGTACATCAGCCAAGACCCCAAGAAAGGTCAAACTGGGTAGGTATGGCAACAGACTTCATGGACATGTTCAGGTTCAATATAGAGAACGCACCAGATGTGTTCTACATTCAAAACCTAAAGAAGAAACCCACATAAACCTTTCGCGAGTATGCTACTCGTTGGAGGTCTGAAGATGCTAAAGTCAGACCTGCTTTGGAGGAAGAACAGATGAACAAGTTCTTTGTTCGGGCTCAGGACCCGCAGTATTATGAACGACTGATGATGGTTAAGGTCTACAAGTTCTCCGACATAATCAAATTGGGAGAGCGGATTGAAGAAGGTATCAAAAGCGGTAAGGTTACGACTTTGAAGCTTTGCAAGCCACCAACAAGGCTTTACAGTCTGGTGGTGTGTCTAAAAAAAAGGACGTGGGAGCCGTAATGGTTGCACAACAAGCTAAATCCCCACCCAAATACCAAATTTATCCAGCACCTCCATTCACATATCAGCCAACCCCGAACTACCAAGCGCCATCACCTTCTTACCAAGCTCCACCGCCCACATACCAAGCTCCACCACCCACATTTCAACCTACCTCGCCCAGATATTCACAACCCGCTCCCGTCTACAACACATATAATTCCTAGCTATCTCACTATCAATCACCCCCTACCCGTCAAAACTTCCCTAGGCCTCGTCCTAACTTTGATCGTCGCCCTTTAAAACAATACACCGCCATAGCTGAGCCTATTGACCAGCTGTATGAAAAGCTCAAAGCTGCTGGTTACGTCACACGTATCCCTGCTGCCGCCCTGAGAACCCTTCTCAGTGGGTTAACCCAAACAAATCCTGTGCATACCATTCTGGCATGAAAGGACACACCATTGAAGAATGCCGCTCTCTAAAGGACAAGATACAGACTCTCATCGACAACAAGATTATTGTGGCCAAAGACCCCACCCCGAATGTCCGCAACAATTCTTTACCAGACCATAAGGGCGGAGGTATTGATATGATTGAAATAGAAGATGATTGGGATCCCGAGGGATCAATTGGGTTGATCGCAGATGGAGATGACCCAAAGAAACCCACAGTCACTCTCAAACCGATCATAGTTTAGATTCAGCCATTTGAGAATGCCGAGGTGAATATGTCCATCCCACTTGAGTTCGAATCAGTACCGCCTGCAAAGGCAAAGGAACTAGTGCCTATTGAAGTTGAGTTTGTATCTTTAGCAAACGCACCAGCACCACTCGAGGTCGCAGTCAGTCCACTCCTAACATACACTCCAGTTGAAGTAAGGATGGACACGCCTATTCCAGTGGCGATGTCAACAACGCCACTTTTCTACTCAAATGCTATCCCTTGGGATTACACTGCCGAGGCAAGAAGGAAAGGTAAAAGCAGGTCTGAGGAATCCATCGCACCACAGGGTATGACCAGAACTGGTAGGGTTTATACCCCTGAGCATCTGGCCGAGTCGAGCAAGCAAGCTGCCAACCGTCCTCCCCTCATTGAAATAGGTTCAGATGACCTTTGGAGGAAAATATAGGCTAAGGAGTATTCGGTCATCGACCAACTGAACAAGACACCGGCGCAAATATCTATTCTCTCTTTGCTGCAGGACTCTGAGACGCACAGAAATGCTTTGTTGAAAGTGTTGAGCGAAGCATATGTGCCGAACAATATCACTAGTGGAGAAATGGCCAACATGGTGGGTCAGGTACTGGAAAGTCATAAAATTACTTTTCATGAGGACTAGTTACCCCCTGAGGGATTGGGACATAACAAAGCGCTGCACATCACCGTGCTATGTGAAGATCATTTCATCACGAGGATCTTGATCGATGGAGATTCCAGCCTCAATATTTGTCCACTGATAACACTCAAGAAATTGGGTAAAGGACTGCATGAGATAAGGGAGGGAGCAATCAATGTGAAAGCCTTCGACGGTTCTCAGAGATCTACCATGGGGGAGATCAGTCTATGCCTACAGATGGGACCGACCTGGTTCGAGGTAGACTTCCAGGTAATAGACGTGCCAACATCTTACAGCCTATTGTTGGGATGACCCTAGATCCATGCTGCTGGGACCGTAGAGTCAACATTACACCGGGCAGTGAAATTCGAGTGGAACCACCAAGAGGTGATCATTCACGGCGACGGTAGCAACCCTATCTACAGTCGCCAGACTATCCCTGTGATCGGTGGGAGAAAAAAACTGGGCGAAGGAACTTACCACCATATTGAACGAGTCAATGCCATCGATAAGGACAAGTGGTGGGATAGCAAGATCGAGAGCATCCTAAACTGGAGAGGGTATGATCCAGGCAAAGGGCTCGGCAAGAACCTCCAAGGGATCATGAAACCCATAAAACTCAAGAAATATAGTACTACTTTCGGTCTGGGGTATGAGTACACATGGGAAGAATTCAGAAACTGGTCGCCACCATGGCGCGGTCATTACTACTCTCTGGAGCAGCCAATACCTCATCTGGAGCAGACTTTCAAATAGGCCGACATCATCTATGGGTCAGACGAAGAGAACGCATTGGCAGCGATGATAAATTTGTTCTTAGAAGACAATGACATGGATTGCTGTGTTGTTCTCGAGGAGGAAGGGGAGGAAGGCCCTTCCATACAGGTAGTGAGCAAGGGAACATCTCTAAAGAACTGGTCTATCAGGACCACCAAAGCCCGCCGAGCCTCGGGGTAGCAAGGCTAAAAACAAGCACTATTTATTTACTAAATGAATTTTCTTCTTTTCAGCATTTTCAATTCCCGCAATAAGATCCTCAATGTTCAAAACAGTTATTCAATTTAGCAAAACACTTCTAATTTCTCTTACAAATTTGATATTTATTCTCTACTATTTTCTCTCATTATTTTATCTATACAACATTACTATTACTTGTCTTGATGAACCGATGACCGTGACATGCAATGAGACAACGCAACAAACAGATATTGATTCAGACGAAGATGATATACCCGACGAGATTGTTAAAGAGGTCGAAAACTTTGAAAATAGACCTAAGTCCAACTTAGATGAGACTGAGGTTGTCAACCTAGGAGATTCAGAGAACGTCAAGGAGACCCGCATCAGCATTCATTTGTCTCCATCAGAAAAGAAAGAATACACAGAGTTTTTAAAGGAGTATGAGGACATATTCGCCTGGTTATATGATGACATGACTGGTCTAAGTACGTCCATTGTGGCCCACAAACTGCCGACTAATCCGACATATCCGCCGGTAAAACAAAAGCTTAGAAAGGTCAAACCTGGCATGAGTTTAAAAATCAAAGAAGACGTCACCAAGAAGATCAACGCCAAGGTTCTCTGGGTATTTGAGTCCCCAACATGGTTAGCCAACATTGTACCTGTGCCAAAGAAGGACGGGAAGATCAGAGTCTATGTCGATTACCAGGATCTCAACCGGGCTAGTCCAAAAGACGACTTCCCCTTGCCAAATATACACATCCTAATTGACAACTGCGCCAAGCATGAACTACAATCATTCATGGAGTGCTTTGCTGGTTATCATCGGATTTTGATGGACGAGGAAGATGCTGAGAAAATGACGTTCATTACGCCATGTGGAGTGTATTGTTACAAGATGATGTCGTTCGGCCGAAAGAATGTAGGGGCCACCTACATGAGGGCTATGACTACCATTTTCCATGACATGATTCACAAAGAGATCGAGGTGTATGTGGACGACGTCATTATCAAATCAAAGAAAGCTGCTGACCACATGGAAGATTTGAGGAAGTTGTTCAACAGGTTGAGAAAATACAATCTGAAGCGGAACCCCGCGAAGTATGCATTTGGGGTTCCTGCTGGAAAGTTGCTGGGATTCATTGTAAGCCACCGGGGAATAGAATTGGATCCGTCCAAGGTCAAGGCCATTCAGGAACTGCCACCACCAAGGAACAAGAAAGATGTTATGAGCTTCTTGGGGAGGCTTAATTACATCACCCGATTCATAGCACATTCTATAGTCATCTGTGAGACGATCTTCAAGATGCTGAAGAAGGACGCCGCAACTAAGTGGACCGAGGATTGTCAAAAAGCTTTCGACAGAATCAAGGAGTATCTCTCAACACCGCCAGTCCTGGTACCACCTGATCCAGGTAGACCCCTGCTACTCTACCTTGCCGTACTAGATGGAGCTTTCTATTGCGTTCTTGGGCAACATGATGAAACAGGGAGAAAAAAGCAAACCATTTATTATCTAAGCAAGAAGTTCATTCCGTCTGAGGCCCAATATTCTTTATTGGAACGCACCTGCTACGCTTTGACATGGGTCACGCAGAAACTGAGGCACTACTTCTGTGCCTACACTACATATCTCATATCAAGGATGGACCCATTAAAGTACATCTTTCAGAAGCCTATGCCCACTGGCAAGCTAGCAAAGTGGCAAATCCTGCTGAGCGAGTTCGACATTATCTATGTAACTCAAAAGGCGGTTAAGGGACAGGAATTGGCAGACCATCTCGCTGAAAATCCCGTGGACGGAGAATACGAGCCCCTGAAAATGTATTCTCCTGATGAAAAGGTATCATTCGTAGGAGAAGACATTGCAGAATCCTACGACGGTTGGGGGATGGTCTTTGATGGAGCTGCGAACTTCAAGGGAGTTGGTATTGGAGCAGTCCTAATATCAGAAACTGGTCAGTACTATCCAGTATCCGCCAAACGCAGATTTCCCTGCACCAACAACATGGCTGAATATGAGGCCTGCATCTTGGGGCTCAACATGGCCATTAATATGAACGTCCAGGAACTGTTAGTGATGGGTGACTCAGACCTATTGGTACATCAGGTACAGGGAGAATGGGAAACCAAGAATTCCATGATACTGTCGTATATGCATCACGTGCAAGAGTTAAGAAAGAGGTTCACAAAGATAGAGTTCCGGCATGTCCCCAGAATCCAGAATGAGTTCGCCGATGCTCTAGCTACTCTGTCATCTATGATTCAACATCCACACAAGAATTTCATTGATCCTATTCCACTGAAAATCTATAATCAGCCATCTTACTATGCCCATGTCGAAGAAGAAGCAGACATAAATCCTTGGTTCCATGATATCAAGGAATACTTGGCAAAAAGAGAATACCCTGAGCTTGCAAATGCTACTCAGAAATGCACACTTCGGAGATTGTCTAACAATTTCTTTCACAGCGAAGGATTCCTGTATAGGAGGAATCCTGATTTGGGTTTGTTAAGGTGCGTTGACGCAAAAGAAGCATCAAAGTTATTGGAGGAGATTCATGCTGGGACCTGCAGCCCACATATGAACGGTTTTGTTCTCGCAAAGAAGATACTTCGAGTTGGTTACTTTTGGATGGCCATGGAAACGAACTGAATCCAGTATGTACGGAAATGCCACCGTTGTCAGATACATGGAGATATGATAAAGGTACCTCCGAGTGAGCTTAATGCAACAAGTTCACCATGGCCGTTCGCTGCTTGGGGCATGGACGTCATTGGACCGATCGAGCCTACCGCCTCCAACGGACACAAGTTTATTCTGGTAGCCATTGATTACTTCACTAAATGGGTCAAAGAAGCCTCCTACAAAGCAGTTACCAAGAAAGTTGTGTCCGATTTTGTCCGCGACCACATTGTTTGTCGGTTCGGAGTTCCAGAGTCAGTCATCACCGATAATGGTTCCAACCTCAACAGTGACTTGATGAAAGGCATGTGTGAAACTTTCAAGATCAAACACAAGAATTCTACAGCGTACAGACCTCATATGAATGGAGACGTTGAGGCCGCCAACAAGAACATCAAGAAAATACTAAGGAAGATGATAGAAAGGCATAAGAAATGGCATGAGAAGTTATCCTTCTCCTTACTAGGATATCATACCACGGTCCGCACATCAACAGGGGCAACTCCTTTATATGTTGGTTTACGGTACAGAGGCCGATATTCCCGCCGAAGTCGAAATTCCGTCTTTGAGAATTATACAAGAAGTTGAGCTTAGCGACGTAGAATGGGTGAGAAGTCGTTATGAACAACTAGCCCTCATAGACGGGAAAAAAATGAATGCATTTTGTCATGGTCAGCTATATCAGAACAGGATGTCCAGAGCCTTCAACAAGAAAGTCAAGCCGAGACGATTCACGCCAGGGCAGCTGGTGTTAAAGAAAATCTTTCCACATCAGGACGAAGCCCAAGGGAAGTTCTCTCCCAACTGGCAGGGCTCATACATGGTTCACAGAGTGCTGACAGGAGGAGCACTCATACTTGCAGAAATGGATGGAGAAGTTTGGCCAAAACCAATCAATTCAGATGCAGTCAAATGCTACTATGTGTAATTCTTTATGCTTTTGTCAATAATGTAAATTGAACTACGCCTGACCTGATTCCCGTTTAACAGGGGATACGTAGGCAACCCTATGGGTTCGGTCACATTTTAATAAAAATCTCATTTTCCCCACGAATGGAAACAGGGGTATAATTTTGAGGGGGATCCTCAAAATTTTGGAGCAACTTCAGCCAATCGCGCACAAGCAACAACCAGAAGTATTCACCCACCAAACTGGGGTAGAATTTTGAGGAGGACCCTCAAAATTCCGTGGCAGGAGAGGTTGCAATGTCTCGAACCGCGTCATGGTCGTTGGTTCATCTAAAAACTATTTTTTTAGATTATGTATTTATATTACGTGTTTACAAAAATCATGCATACCTATTTTTGAAATAGCTTGTTTAGCAAACGCTACCCCAATGATACATACATTATCATCATGATCAAGCAAACAAGTCAAGCAAGGCCCGCGGGGATGCGAACTAACCTTCCCTTACAGAACTCACGATTTTTCTTTCGATGCAGGCGCAAAGCTTAAAAAAGGCCCACAAAACATATTGTCTTCCCGAAGGACGTACGTTGCTCAAAGACACGCTTCTCAAACTCGTCTCACACGCCGATATTTATTTCCAACACAAATGACGCTTCATTATTGCAACACTCGCAACAATCACTTCGCCGCAATTTATCATCAGCTAAGACCTCTTACTGCATTTTATTTCCTGCATTCACATTGCATAAGGCTACCTTTCTGCCTTCCGAGGTTAAACGCTACCTCCATCCGCATTTTATCTCTTGCATAAGGATGCCATTCTGCCTTTCGAGACTAAATGCTGTCTCCATTTTGCATTTACACTGCATAAGGCTACCATTCTGCCTTTCGAGACTAAGCATTGTCTCCATTTTGCATTCACATTGCATAAGGCTACGATTCTGCCTTCCGAGACTAAACACTGTCTCCATCTGCATTCACATCTGCATAAGGCTACCATTCTTCCTTCCGAGACTAACGCTTTCTCCATTTTCATTTCTTCCTGCATAAGGCTGCCATTCTGCCTTCCAAGGTTAAACGTTACCTCCATTTGCATTTTCCTACCTTTCTGCCTTCCGAGGCTAAGCGCTGCCTCCCTTTTGCTACTATTGTCTCTACCAGTATCTACTTCGTTTCCTTTTGGGCTAAGCTCTGCCCTTTTAATTCGCAAGACTATGCCCTGTCTTGTTAGCATCATACTATTGCATATCTCATGGGCTGAAATATCGCCAACCTATCCAAAGGCATCATCGTTCAGAGGCACCATCTTCATGGCACGAGAACATCATTTCATGGCATGAGGATCTCTTTTACCTGTTTGCATATCATTATTCAAAGGCACCATTGTTCGGAGGCACCATCTGCATGGCCCGAGAACATCATTTCATAGCCTACGAATCCCGCATAAAGCGATTCATGACCCAGGACATCATGGTCTAAGGACGTCATCCTCAACCGTCCAAAGACAACATTCATAGTCAAATGGGAATTTGCATCATGTTTAAATTATGCACGATATACACTCGTTATTCATTTGCAGGAAATCCGGCTACGAACAGCCATCCAGGCAGGAGCGGATCGCTCCAGTTCTCCTAACTACCCCGTAAGCCATTTTGTTCACCTTGCCTTGCACCTTGCGTCCGTCCTTACAGAATGCCACCGGTACACTTCGTCAGTGATTCCTGTACAACCAGGGATATGTAGGCACCTCAGAAGCCAGGGTGCGGCCTAAATCTTTCATGCTATTTCCACTCGATCAAAATTGGCCATCATATCTTTACCCGACAACTCTTTCATCCTTCCCGGGTAAAGAGGGGCAGCTGTTGATACCCAATTTTTCCCAAAATTATTTTTCAAACTTGCATATATATCTTCAAAATCACTCTTTATAGTAATTAATATTTTCCCATAATTTTCTGTATTTTTATGAAATTATTTTCCTGTTTTATTTAATATTTTATATCCCATAATTAATTATGCATAAATGGTGCTATAAATGTTTTCAAGACATTTTCTGGAACAACGTATTATTCATAATTCTATTTTTATTCCCTTAGGACTTAATTATTTCACAAATTATCCCATATTGGCATTATTTCAGCAGTTTTTGCAATAATAGCACAAATATACATTTATACCATTTTAAAAGCAACAACTGATCATTTTTATATTTTTACAGTAGTTAAGTATCTTAATTTCATTTATATGGTTGTAAGTTCATTTTACACAATTATTAGCTATTTTAATAAAATTTTAGCCAATTTTTAAACCAACCCCACCTGACCCAAAATGTCATGACCCGAATTCCTACCTTCAGGCCGTGACTGCATCTAACGTTGAACCCGCTAGACAAGCCAATGTGAGTAGTTAAATTACCGTGATAACACCCAATTAAGAGAATTAACCAAAAATAGTTTACGATTTAGCAGCGGAAATAGATAAAAACATAACTAAATGGTTTAAACAAATACAATACGTTGTAACAATCCCCGAATCTGGAGTCACTAACTCATGAACATACTAAACGATTACTACAACCAAGGGCTGAACAATAACTGTATGCAACTGTCTTTGAAAATAAATGAAAAAGACAGGAAGGAAGAAAAAAGGGATAGAGGAGACGTCAAGGCCCACGAACGTCTGCGGGTCTACCTTGCTATCTCTGAGGTGGACTGAAGGATACTCCCTCTAACGATGTCCACTAGGTCCGGCTACGAAATCTGCACAACATAAAGAAGTGCAGGTGTAGCATCAGTACAACCGACCCCATGTACCGAGTAAGTGCCGAGCCTAACCTCGGCGAAGTAGTGACGAGGCTAGGACCGACAACAATATATGTACCTATGAAATTCTATAAAATAACAGGAAAAATGTCGACGGAAATAAGCAAGTAAAACAAATACGAGGAGAACATGCAGGGGGTAAAAGGGGCAACAAAATGCTAGCACAGTAGAACAGGGTAATAACTGAAGTGTAAAAAGTAAAAGCAGGAATTTAACGTCTCAGGACAGATAATGAACAGCAAAAGGCACGGTATGTCCCCTCATGCATAATCTCAAAATCGCTCAGCACAGAATGTCCCCTCGTGCATAAATAGTAACACTCGACACAGAATGTCCCCTCGTGCAACAAATAATCAACGATCAACACGGCATGTCCCCTCGTGTGATAAATAACAAACAATCAGCACGACATGTCCCCTCGTGCGATAAATAATAAACGATCAACACGGCATGTCCCCTTATGTGATAAACAATAAACGATCAACACGACATGTCCCCTCGTGTGATAAATAGTAAACAATCGGCACGGCATGTCCCCTCGTGCGATAAATAATAAACGATCAACACGGCATGTCCCCTCGTGTGATAAATAATAAACAATAAGCACGACATGTCCCCTCGTGCATTAAATAATATAAAAGCAACATTATAATGTGAAAATCTACAATAAGAAGTCTCAAGTGTATGGAAATACTCAATAAAATTCTATCGTCCCGGCAAGGGACTCAGCTATAACCAACCTCGCATAAGAAATACAATTTCGACAGTAAAAGCCTCAACTGAAACAAATAACACAATAACTCCCCATGTCATGAAACAACATCAAGGTATCACTTCTAAATCACCAATTACTCATAGTACAGAGAATATTAAGAACACGGTATGATTCATCACAATTGACTCACGGGCATGCTTGACCGCAACATATAGGCACTCGTCACCCCGCCTATACGTTGGACATGAATTACACATAGCAAATACGACTCTATACCTAATCCCTCAAGCTAAGGTTAGGCCAAACACTTACCTCGGCTCCAAAGTGCAACTCAAGCCTCTAATACCGCCTTCCCTCTCGAATCCAACTCCGAATCGATAATATCTAGACATAATGAATTTATTAACATCAATAAATACTCAATAAACCAATTGCAAAGCCTAATTATACATTTTCTACTATTCTTCCAAAAATACTAAAATTCGACCCCGGGCCTACTTGGTCCGAACACGAGGCTCGGACCAAACCCCGATCACCCATAACCCACGAGCCCGAATATACAATTTGCTTTAGAATTCGACCCCAAAACCAGGTTGAATTCCCAAAAATTCCATAAACCTAACTCTACCCAAAAACCCCTAATTTCTACCTTGTTTTCATGATTTTAGGCCTAGGTTCTAGTGATTAGGGAAGGAAAATGGAAGGAATTGGTGTTAGGAACACTTACTCAAATGGTTATGGAGGAGAAAATGGCTTGGAGGTCTTCAATGGGGCTTGGAGAAGAAAAAGGAAGTGAAAATTATGAAAATCCCGTCTGGTATTCTGTTTTTGGGGTGTTTTAATAACTGGGCAAAAATACCCTTCGCGTTCGCGGGCCTCTGGCCGCGTTCACGAAGGGTTGACTAACCTGACCTACGCGTTCGCGAGTCCTTGGCCCCGTTCACGTAGGTTTGACTCCACTGGCCTACGCGTTCGCGAGCATAGGGCCGCGTTCGCGAAGAACAAACTACCCAGCCCCCCAGACCCCAGCCTAACACTACGCATTCGCACCCCTGGGGATGCGTTCGCGTAGAAGCACTGTCCAGTGCTCCGCGTTCGCGTCTCCCTTTACGCGTTCATGTAGAGTAAAATCCCAGGCCACAATAATTACCCTTCGCGTTCGCGAGCCCTTGGCCGCGTTCGCGAAGGTTATTACACCAGATACCAACAATTCATCAAAAACACAAGATTTTTCATGTTTTCACACCCCGTCAGCTACCCGAAACTCACCCGAGCCCTCGGTGCTCAAAACCAAAAACACACACGACTCCCAAAACATCCTACGAACTTGTTCAAGCTTTTAAATCATCAAAATATCATCAAATTCATCGAATTAAACCTTGAAACTCTTAGATTTTTCTTAAAACTTCATAAATCTTAAGTTTTCCAATTTTAATCCGAAACACGTCATTTCAAGTCCGTTTTACACCAAATTTCACAGATAAGACAAATAACATATAATAAACCTGTTCCGGGCTCCCGAACTATAATACGGGCCCGGTAACCGATTTTCACATAATCATTCCTTTTCAAAATCCTTTATTATTTTCAGAAAACAATTTTTCTTTAAAAATTCATTTCTCGGGCTTGGGACCTCGGAATTCGATTCCGGGATACGCCCAAGTCCCATATTTTTCTACGGACCCTCCAGGACCGTCAAATCACGGGTCCGGGTCCGTTTACCAAAAATGTTGACCAAAGTCAACTTTATTCATTTAATTATCATAAAATTCCATTTTCATCCATATCTCAACATAAAGACTTCCCGGCTACACGCCAGAGCTACGCACACATATCGAGGTGAGATTAACAGAGGCTTTCGGGGCCTCGGAACACAGATTTAGCTAGAATTACTTAGGATGACCTTTTGGGTCATCACAATCTCCACCTCTAAAACAAACGTTCGTCCTCGAATGGACATAGAAAAGTAGCTGAGTCTGAGAAAAGATGGGGATAACGACTCCTCATATCGTACTCGGACTCCCAAGTAGCTGCCTCGGCAGGCTGACCTCTCCACTGAACACGGACCGAAGGATAACTCTTCAACCTCAACTAGCGAACGTGCCTATCTAATATAGCTAACGACTCCTCCTCATAAGTCAGATCCTTGTCCAACTAGATACCGCTGAAGTCACGAACATGAGATGGATCTGCAATATACCTCCGGAGCATAGATGGGTGAAACACTGGATGCACTGCTGATAAATGCGGTGGCAAGGCAAGTCTGTAGGCCACCTCTCCTACCTTATCCAAAATCTCAAATGGACCAATATACCTAGGGCTCAACTTGCCCTTCTTTCCGAATCTCATCACGCCCTTCATAGGCGACACTCGAAGAAATACCTAGTCTCCTACCATGAAAGCCAAATCTTGAACTCTACGATCTGCATAACTCTTTTGCCTGGATTGAGCTGTACGAAGCCTATCCTGAATAATCTTCACCTTATCCAAGGCATCCTGGACTAACTCAGAACCTAATAGCCTAGCCTCTCCGGACTCAAACTATCCGACTGGAGACCCACATCGCCTACCATACAACGCCATCTGAATGCTCGACTAGTAACTGTTGTTGTAGGCAAACTCTGCTAAAGGCAAGAACTGATCCCATGAACCACCAAAATCAATAACGCAAGCCCGCAACATATCCTCTAAAATCTGAATAGTACGCTCGGACTGTCCGTTTGTCTAAGGATGAAATGTTGTGCTCCACTCAATCTGTGTGCCTAACTCGCTGAAATACTCTCCAGAAATGGGAGGTAAACTGAGTACCTCGGTCTGATATGATAGATAAGGGCACACCGTGCAATCTGACAATCTCTCTCATATAGATCTGAGCTAACTTCTCTACCGAAGATTAAACCGCCACAGGAATGAAATGTGCTGACTTGGTCAGCCTATCTACAACAACCCATACCGCATCAATCATCTTCGGAGTCCGTGGGAGTCCAACTACAAAATCCATCGTGATACGCTCCCACTTCCACTCGGGAAGCTGAATCTGCTGCATCAAACCACCGGGTCTCTGGTGCTCATATTTAACCTGCTGACAATTCAAGCACCGAGCCACATAAGCCACAATATCCTTCTTCATTCTACGCCACCAATAATGCTGCCGCAAGTCCTGGTACATCTTCGCGGCGCCCGGATGAATGGAATACCGGGAACTATGGGCCTCCTGCAATATCAACTCATGAATGTCGTCCACATCAGGAACACATATACGACCCTGCAATCTCAAAACTCCCTCAGCATCAATTGTGACCTGCTTGGCACGTCCGTGCCGAACCGCATCTCTAAGAGCACCCAAATGACGATCATCATACTGCCTGGAGCGAAGACGATCATGCAATGAAGAACGAGCGACGGTATGGGCCAAAACACTGCCACCCTCCGAAACCTCCAACCTAACAAATCGATTGGCTAACGCCCGAACATCTCTAGCCAAAGGTCGCTCTCCAACTGATATATAAGCCAAACTACCCATGCTGACTGACTTCTGGCTCAAGGCATCGACCACCACATTGGCCTTTCCCGGATGGTAGAGAATAGTAATATCATTATCCTTCAGCAATTCTAACCACCTCCTCTGCCTCATATTCAACTCTTTTTGCTTAGACAAGTATTGCAAACTCTTGTGATCAGTGAATACCTCACACGATACCCCATAAAAATAGTGCCTCCAAATCTTCAAGGCATGAACAATAGCTGCAAGCTCCAAATCATGGACTGGATAGTTCTTCTCATGAATCTTCAACTAACGAGAAACATAGGCTATAACCTTCCCATGCTGCATCAACACTGCACCAAGCCCAACCCGCGAAACATCACAATACACGGTATACGGTCCTGAACCTATGTGCAACACTAACACCGGTGCCGCAGTCAAGGCTGTCTTGAGCTTCTGAAAGCTCGCCTCACACTCATCCGACCACCTGAACTGGGCACCCTTCTGGGTCAACCTGGTCATCGAGGCTGCGATAGATGAAAAGCCCTCCACAAATCGGTGATAATAACCTGCTAAGCCCAAGAAACTCCGAATCTCTGTAGCTGAAGTACGCCTAGGCCAATCTCTGACTGCTGAAATCTTCTTCAGATCACCTAAATACTCTCTGCCGACACAACATGGGCCAGAAATGCCATCGAACTCAACCAGAACTCACACTTAGAAAATTTGGCATACAACTGACTATCCCTCAGATTCTGGAGGACGACTCTAAGGTGTTTTTATGCTCCTCTCGGCTGCGAGAGTATATCAATAACAATAACGAACAAGTCCAAATAAGGCCTGAACACCCGGTTTATCAACTCCATAAAAGCAGCAGGGGCATTTGTCAACCCGAATGACATCACCAAGAACTCATAATGCCCATAACGAGTGCGAAAGGCTGTCTTAGGTACATTAGACGCCCTAATCCTCAGTTAATGGTAACCAGATCTCAAGTCTATCTTGGAAAACACTATAGCACCCTTAAGCTGGTCAAATAGATCATCAATCCTCGTCAAAGGATACTTGTTCTTGATAGTCACCTTATTCAACTGCCGGTAGTCAATACACATCCTCATTGAGCCATCTTTCTTCTTCACGAACAATACTGGAGCACCCCAAGGAGAAACACTAGGCCTAATTAAGCCTTTATCCAACAAATCCTGTAATCGTTCCTTTAGTTCCTTCAACTCTGGCGGAGCCATACGATACGGGGGAACAGAAATGGGCTGAGTGCCCTCAGCTAACTCAATACAAAAATCAATATCCTTGTCGGGTGGCATACTCGACAGGTCAGCAGGGAATATCTCTGGAAACTCACGAACCACAGGCATAGACTCTACAGAAGGAACCTCAGCACTAGAATCACGAACATAGGCCAAATAGGCCAAACAACCCTTCTCGACCAGTCCCCTTCCACTCCAAACGAGGCACACCTGGCAAGGCCAAGGTCTTGTCTTGGCGTGACAGTCCATAATAGCATGATAGGGAGATAGCCAATCCATCCCCAATATAACATCAAAGTCAACCATATCAAGAAGCAAGAGATCAACCTGAGTCTCCAGACCACCAATGATTACTACGCAAGCACGGTAGACTCGATCTACCACTATAGACTCACCCATCGGTGTAGACACATGTACAACAGTACTCAAGGAATCACGAAGCATACTCAAATAAGGGGCAAAATATGAAGACACATAGGAGAATGTAGAACCCGGATCAAATAACACCGAAGCCTCTCGGTTGCAAACTGAAACCGTACTTGTAATAATTGCATCAGAAGCCTCAGCATCAGGACGAGCAGGAAAAGCATAACACCGGGGCTGAGCCCCTCTAACCTATACATCTCTGGGTATACCTGCTACGGGCTGACCTCTACCCCTCATGGCCTGCGCTCCACCTCTATGAGTCTGACCTCCATCTCTAGCACCACGACCACCACCCTTAGCTGGCTGAGGGGGCGAGGTTGCACCTGATGCGGGAACCATGGTACGGGAACCCTGATACTGAGAACCACCAAAACCTTGGGGGCAAAACCTGAAAATATGCCCCATACCACCGCAAGTGAAGCAAGACTTTGGCTGCTGAGAATACCGACCCTGGAACTGTCCCTGACGACCAGAATGACCACCCTGATAGCTCTGAATCAGCGGTGCACTGATGGGAGCTGAAGGTGCTCTGCGGGATACCTGGAGTGCCGACTAATAAGGCCTAGGGGGATGAACTCTGCCAAATGAATCTCTGCCTCCAGACGAGGCACCACTGAATCGGCCTAAATAACGAGGTCTCTTGTCAGACCCCTGTCCACCACCCTGGGATAATACCATCTCAATGCGCCTGGCCACATCTGCTGCATCCTGAAAGGAGATATCAGAACCTGTCTCTCTGGCCATATGAAGTATGATGGGCTGAGCTAGACCCTCAATAAATGTCCGAACCCTCTCCCGATCAGTGGGGAGTATCATAATGGCATGCCTGGCCAGAGAAATGAACCTGGTCTCGTACTGAGTGACGGACATAGAGCCCTACTGTAGACACTCAAACTGCCTCCGAAGATCCTCTCTTTGAGTAACTAGAAGGAACTTCCCCAAGAACAACTCGGAGAACTGAGCCCAAGTCCTGGGTCAGTGCAGACCCAGCTGGTCTGGTCAAGAAATAATCTCTCCACCAAGTCTTGACAGTGCCAGAAAGACGAAATGTAGCAAAATCAACTCCATTGGACTCCACAATGCCCATGTTCCGAAGAACCTCATAACAACTGTCTAATAATCCTGAGGATCCTCTGACGGTGCACCAGTAAATGTAGTAGTGAATAACTTGGTGAACCAATCCAACCTCCACAGAGTGTCTGCTGACATCGCTACTCCCTCAACTACTGGTGCCACAATATCCGGCTGAACTACTCTGGCTGTCTGAGGTGCCAGAGTCTGGAAATGAGTGGCAAACTGCTCTGGCGTATGAATAGCAGGAGTCTGGGTCCCTCCCCTAGCCTGAGATCCAGTTGGTGAAGTAGGAAGAAGACCGGCCTGAGCTACACTCTCCATGAGTCCCACTAAGCGGACTAGAGTGTCCTGAAGCACTGGGGTGGCAATGAACCCCTCTGGGACCTGAGCTGGTCCAACTGGGATTGTCTGAGTAGGAACCTCACCGGCAAAGTCTACCTGTGGGTCCTCTACTGGAGCTGCTGCTCTAGCTCTACCTCGGCCTCTAGCACAACCTCGGCCTCGGCCCCTCGTAGGAGCTGCAATAGGAGGATCAGAATGCTGGTCGATCGATGAGGAAGCGCGCGTTCTCGCCATCTGCGAGAGAGTAAAATAGAGACTCAATTAGTATTATGAATTCAACTGTAACGGCAGAGAATGGAAGATGTGAAGTTATTCCTAACTTTGCAGCCTCTGGGGGATAAGTACAGATGTCTCCGTACCGATCCCTCAGACTCTACCAAGTTTGTCCGTGAGTTGTGAGACCTAAGCAACCTAGAGCTCTGATACCAACTTGTCACGACCCGAATTCCCACCTTCAGGCCATGACTGCGTCTAACGTTGAACCCGCTAGACAAGCCAACATGAGCAGTTAAATTACCGTGATAACACCCAATTAACAGAATTAACCAAAAATAGTTTACGATTTAGCAGCGGAAATAGATAAAAACAGAACTAAATGGTTTAAACAAATATAATACGTTGTAACAATCCCCGAATCTGGAGTCACTAACTCACGAACATACAAAAGATTACTATAACCAAGGGCTGAACAATAACTGTCTTTGAAAATAAATGAGAAAGGCAGGAAGGAAGAAAAAAGGGATAGAGGATATGTCAAGGCCCACGAACGACTGCGGGTCTACCTTGCTATCTCCAAGGTGGACTGAAGGATACTCCTTCTAACGATGTCCACTGGGTCCGGCTGAGGGATCTACACAACATAAAGAAGTGCAGGTGTAGCATCAGTACAACCGACCCCATGTAATGAGTAAGTGCCGAGCCTAACCTCGGCGAAGTAGTGACGAGGCTAGGACCGACAACAATATATGTACCTGTGCAATTCTATAAAATAATAGGAAAAATGTCGACAAAAATAAGCAAGTAAAACAGATACGGGGAGAACATGCTGGGGGTAAAAGGGGCAACAAAATGCTAGCACAGTAGAACAGGGTAATAACTGAAGTGTAAAAAGTAATAGCAAGAATTTAACGTCTCAGGACAGATAATGAACAACAAAAGGCACGGCATGTCCCCTCGTGCATAATCTCACAATCGCTCGGCACGGAATGTCCCCTCATGCATACATAGTAACACTCGGCACGGAATGTCCCCTCGTGCAACAAATAATCAACGATCAACACGGCATGTCCCCTCGTGTGATAAATAACAAACAATCAGCACGGCATGTCCCCTCGTGCGATAAATAATAAACGATCAACACGGCATGTCGTCTCGTGTGATAAACAATAAACGATCAACACGATATGTCCCCTTGTGTGATAAATAATAAACAATCGGCACGACATGTCCCCTCGTACGATAAATAATAAACGATCAATACGGCATGTCCCCTCGTGTGATAAATAATAAACAATAAGCACGACATGTCCCCTCGTGCGATAAATAATATAAAAGAAACATTGTAATGTGAAAATCAACAATAAGAAGTCTCAAGTGTATGGAAATACTCAATAAAATTCTATCGTTTCGGCAGGGGACTCAGCTATAACCAACCTCGCATAAGAAATACAATTTCGACAGTAAAAGCCTCAACTGAAACAAATAACACAATAACTCCCCATGTCATGAAACAACATCAAGGTATCACTTATAAATCACCAATTACTCATAGTACAGAGAATATTAAGAACACGATATGATTCATCACAATTGACTCACGGGCATGCTTTACCGCAACATATAGGCCCTCGTCACCCCGCCTATACGTTGGACATGAATTACACATAGCAAATAAGACTCTATACCTAATCCCTCAAGCTAAGGTTAGGCCAAACACTTACCTCGGCTCCAAAGTGCAACTCAAGCCTCTAATACTGCCTTCCCTCTCGAATCCAACTCCGAATCGATAATATCTAGACATAATGGATTTATTAACATCAATAAATACTCAATAAACCAATTGCGAAGCCTAATTATACATTTTCTACTATTCTTCCCAAAATACTAAAATTCGACCCCGGGCCTGCTTGGTCCGAACACGAGGCTCGGACCAAAACCCGATCACCCATAACCCCACGAGCCCGAATTTACAATTTTCTTTAGAATTCAACCCCAAAACGAGGTTGAATTCCCAAAAATTCCATAAACCTAACTCTACCCAAAAACCCCTAATTTCTACCTTGTTTTCACTATTTTAGGCCTAGGTTCGAGTGATTAGGGAAGGAAAATGGAAGGAATTGGTGTTAGGAACACTTTCTCAAATGGTTATGGTGGAGAAAATGGCTTGGAGGTCTTCAATGGGGATTGGAGAAGAAGAAGGAAGTGAAAATTATGAAAATCCCGTATGGTATTCTGTTTATGGGGTGTTTTAATAACTAGGCAAAAATACCCTTCGCATTTGCGGGCCTCTGGCCGCGTTCACGAAGGGTTGACTAACCTGACCTACGCGTTCACGAGTCCTTGGCCCCGTTCGCTTAGGTTTGACTCCACTGGCCTACACGTTCGCGAGCATAGGGCCGTGTTCCTGAAGAACAAACTACCCAGCCCCCACCCCAGCCTAACACTACGCGTTCGTGTAGAGTAAAATCCCAGGCCACAATAATTACCCTTCGCGTTCGCGAGCCCTTGGCTGCGTTCGCGAGCCCTTGGCCGCGTTCGCGAAGGGTATTACACCAGACACCAGCAATTCATCAAAAACACTAAATTTTTCATGTTTTCACACCCTATTAGCTACCCGAAACTCACCCGAGCCCTCGGGGCTCAAAACCAAAAACACACACGACTCCCAAAACATCCTAAGGACTTGTTCAAGCTTTTAAATCATCAAAATATCATCAAATTCATGGAATTAAACCTCGAAACTCTTAGAATTTTCTGAAAACTTCATAAAGCATGAATACTTGTGATATACTATTGTTGTAACTAGTTAAGTCCTGTAAGACTTCTCTAATGTTAACCTGGATGTAACTATGCCTTCACTACTTGTCCCCAATTCCCCTTTCCCTGTTTGTGTTTGTTTCCTAAACTATGTATGTTTTTTTTGAGTTGTTGATTGTCCTGTTTCTTTTCCTTTTCAAACTATTCTCCTAAAAAAAACTCTTATGCTGTTCTCTAAAGCTATTTTCAAAACAATTATGTCCGAAAATTATTTTCAACTCAACTCTTTTAAGACTATGAGCACATCTCAGTACTCTTAGTTTCTAAGTTCATCCCCCTTCGTGTAAGCACTGCCTTGGGGGCCATTTGAGTACCCATTGAACTCCGACACACAAGGCTTGCGTTCCACACTGCACTTACTCATTCCTGGCTAGGGTACGTAGGTGTGAGCACTGCCTGGGATCCTCTGAGGTCCTTAGGAACTCTGACACACCTGGATTATAAAAGGTCAGGTCATATGGCATTGTTGGATCTGGAGACTTGGGCCTACTATTAGGCTCCCTATAGTGTAACTTCTTAATTTTTTTATTTACTTATGTTATTTGTGTAATGCTGGTCTGTAATAGTTAATTGTAAAAATGATTCTGGGGTTGGATAGTGAAATGGGTGGGATTATGCATGCTTAGTATAGAAATGGGTAGAAACCATGCTTGTAGGTTTATTTTTTATATGTGCAATAGCCACCATGCTTAGGAATACCTGTCATTTATGCATTAGATACCCTGATGTTTAGGTTTATTTACTTCAGCATCCCCATCGTACTCGTATCTCCTTAGAAATCATGTTCATAGTTAAACAACAATAGAAACGACTGTTATAATGTCACTGCCTCTGCATTTTACAATGGCTTCATCTAGAAATCCTGTTTTAGGTTAAATGATAACATTAACTGGCAAAACTTGCATTAGAGATCATGTTACATTAGGATATCATTCTCAGCATACTCATGTTATCTATGCCAAATCATGTGTAAAAAACATACTACTATGAACACCTAGAAAGTCATTAAGCTCAACAACTTAACAAATTTATGCCTCTGTACGTTCTGTCTCGAGTCAAAACAATGTATTAACAAGTGAATCTCGCTAAAAAGAGAAATAGATTCTGACTGCTGAAAGCGCCTATGCATTTATAACAACATGTATAGGTTTGCATCATTCTACACCCTACCTGCGTTTAGATATCATGTTTTTTTAAGACCTGAAGTCATACTAGTTTAAATACTCACCTCTTTATCATGGCTAAGTTTAAAACAGATTCACCCTGTCTAATCACTATTTTTTGAAGACTAAAACAGTGTGACTGGAGCATTTTAATATGCCTAGGCAAGCCTTAGGTATCAACATTTGTAAAAACTGGAAACTGTTCCTCTTTTCTGTGCATTGTTTGGTTAATTACAGGTAAGAACTCCATAGTCTAAAACTGGCAAAAATACTCCCTGTGAAATTCAGTAATCAGACTGTCTCGCTGTTGTATTCTCACTTAGACATCCTGCCTTAGGTTTTGAAATTTGAGACCTTACTTGTGTCTTAGTCGTGTTATTTATGTGTACAATTTGTGGAGGAATACTTGAGCCTCATACCTACATCTATGTTCTTCCCTATATGTGCAGTCCTAACTGTTTTGTTTGTCGTTTAGAATTTTTGTCCTTTAAACCTAGGGGTTCAGCCTAGTACTTACACTTTAGGAATAGTAGTCCCTAACTTCCTCCGGGACTGATAGGATGGGACGGGTAATAGCACGCAATAGCGTTCATGACCAACACACGTTTTAGATACCTTCGCGGGATGGGAAAGGGTAGGATATGGATATGATGACCGGTGCGCTAATACCACGTGTTGCTCTGCCTATCGGGTATTGCATTGATGTGATCCATATTGCTTTAAACCTATGACATCTTTTCTCAAAATATTTACTTTTAATTTCTTTCAACTTTTAATAAACTTCAATACTTGTTTGAAATCCCCTCTTATATGAGCCTTACTTGTTATTTGCTTATTGTCCGAATTCACGAAAACCATTTGGCCGGGAACCACAGTTGTGGATACTGAGGGGTGCCTAACACCTTCCCCTTGGGATAACTTCAAGCCCTTACCCAATCTCTGGTAATGCAAACTAGTCTTATGAGTTAATTACTTTAGGTGCCCTAACGCAGCATAAAAATCGTTAGGTGGCGACTCTTCCTTTTAACCCTCTTCCTTCAAAAGGAGTTGTCCCAAAATGACATAAACCCGATCTCCGTGAGGAAAGAGGGGGCGCGACACAGGTTCGTGTGGTGTTATGGGATTGAGTTGTGTGATTAGACGGGGTCCCGAGGGCCTCGGGTGTGTTTCGGGGTGATTTTGGATCGAATTAGGGTGAAAAGTTGTTTTTGGTTTGCTGTGTCTGGTTTCCTTCTTCGCGAACGCGAGGGGAGTTCAGCTTTCGTGAAGAGGAAAGTTGGAGGCTGCTGGATTTGGCCTTCACGAACGCATGGTGGTGGATGAGAACGCGAAGGGGTTGGCTGAGCCTACTACGCGAACGCGAGGCTTGGTATGCGAACGCGTAGAAGAAATTGGGAGCTGGGCCTAAGGTCTTTTAGCTTATGCGAATGCGGAGTGGGGAATGCGAATGCAAAGTTGTGGGGAAGTTGGCCTTCGCGAACGCGTTTAGAAGGTCACAAACGCGAAGAAGGAAATTCTGGGGTGAAGCTGGTTGTGCTTCGTGAACGCGAGGTCATTGACGCGTTCGCGAAGAAGGGCAGTGCTGGGCAATGAGTTGTTTTAAAGACGGGATTTGGCCATTTCTTTCCATTTTTCTCATGGCTTGGGCGATTCTTGGAAGGTATTAAGAGGGGGTTTCATCATCAATGGCAAGGTAAGCTATCCCCACTTATTGTGAGTTAAATACGTTGATTACGCATAGATTTAACATGGAAATTAGTAGAATAATTTGGGCTTTTGGTGGAAAGACCTAGAATTTGTATTTTTGGATTTATACCAAGAATTTGGGCATGAAATTGAGAGAAACTTTTTATATTTGGATTTGTCAGGTTATGGGTAAAGTTTATCCTTGGGAAATTTCGGAATCCGGGCACGTGGGCCCGAGGGCAATTTCGTCAACTTTTCGAGCGGAGTTGGGAATTTATATAAATTGAATTGTTATAAGTACTAGACTATATTTTCATTGGTTTGCCGGTTATTTGGATAGTTGTGGGGCGTGTGCATCAATTCAAGTCGTCGAAGGGCTTGAAAGCCAGTTATGAAACTTCAGAGCGAGGTAAGTCTCCTTTCAAACCTTGTAAGAGGGAATTGTCCCCATAGGTAAAATAATTAAATATGTGCTACTATTGTGGGGGCCACGTACGCGCGAGGTAACTGGAGTCTGTGCGTAGCTACTATTATGCTTATGTCCGGGTTGTCTAAGATCCAAAAACATGTTTTATTTATCGTACTTGTAACCTTATTGATGAAATTAAGAATGATTGAACCTTATCGAACTTGGTAAATGAATTTCTAGAAAAGATTTAAATACTATCTTCGTGGCCATTGAAAGAGAAATTTAAAATTTTCTTGGATAATTATTTTCCTGATGTAGTCGAGGTGGACTGTTTGAATATGTATGCCTATGTGTGACCGCTTCGTAATTTATATTCCGCGAGCGGGATGATTTCTTCCACTACTCTCATCGGAGCGGGCCGTACGCCACGTCAGGTTAATAGATGCATCTATGGTTCGAGCCGTTCGATCCTTCGGCAGTGCACATTTAATTATTGTTGGTTCGGGCCGTTCGACCCTCGGCATTTCATGCACATGATATTTGCTGGATACCATCTTTGATTTGAACTGTTAAATTGCCTTAAGATATAAGTTACTAATTGAAATAACGGAAACTGGAAATTTATAAATTATGGAAGAAATTGTCCTTTCCTGTTGTTAATTGTTATTTGATAATAACATCCATGTTTGACATCACACTTGATTATATTAATTTGACCTCTAGTAAGTGTTAAAATCGACCTCTCGTCACTACTTCTTCGAGGTTAGGTGGGATACTTACTGGGTACATGTTGTTTTCGTACTCATACTACACTTGCTGTGCATTTTGTTGCACAAGTTCATGTATATCTGGTGGCCCAGCATGGCGCCGTGGCATGGTTGATATGGGGACTTAGGTGAGCTGCACCTCTCGACACGACCCGCAGCCAGCAGAGTCTCCTTCAGAGCATTGAGTTGTACTTTCTTTACTGTCCCATTTGTATTTCGGACGGTTATTGTATTTTATTTGGTTTGTTTTCTTAGAAATTGCTCATGCACTTGTGACACCAGGTTCTGGGATGACTTTGGGATGTATTTGTTAATTGAATTGTTAAAACATTGTTATTCACTTAATAAATTTTATTGATTATTATATAATGAAATGAAAAGTAGCGATTTCAAAATACTAAAAATAGGAATTTAATTAACTATTGAGTGTTGGCTTGCCTGACAGTGGTGTCCGACGTCATCACGACCTTGATGGATTTTGGGTCGTGACATAGCCCATTAATCTTAGGCCCTATCGCTACTCTTTTGAGCAGAAAAACACCATTAAAGAGATTATTGCTGATATGCTCAAGGTGCAAACAGTAACAAAGAGTGTATCTCCATTTGCTTCTCCAGTCTTGTCAGTAAAGATAAACGATGCGAGTTGGCGTATTAGTGTTGATTATCGTAAGCGCAATGAGAATATGAATAAAAATAATTACCCCATACCGGTAGTGGAGGATTTGTTAGACGAATTGCATGGAACTCTCTTCTATTCAAAGTTTGATTTACGGTCTGCATCATATCCGTATGAAAGATGGTGATGATTTTAAAATGGCTTTTAGAACACATCATGGCCTTTGGGAATTCCGGGTTATGCCGCTTGATCGTGGGTACTTCTTTTGCTTAGAAGTAGTATTTCTTCAGATGAATGGCATTCCAACTTGTTGGTAAAATCCTGCCGTCCATGGCTTCTAATTCGTACGCGCCTTTTTCTGATATTCCTCGTATCTTATAGGGACCTTCCCAATTAGGATTTAGTTTGCCAGTTCCTGCTTCCTTTGTTGACTGGAAGACTTTTTTAAGTACAAAGTCCCCAATTTTGAAATACCTGAGGTTGGTTTTACGATTGTAGTATCGTTCTATGATTTGTTTTTGAGCTGCCATCCGTATTAAGGCCGCATCTCTTCGTGATTCGAGTAGGTCCAGATTGGTTTGCAGTTCAACGTCATTTGTTTGTTCCGTGGCTGTTGTCACCCTTAAACTTGGCTCGCCAATTTCCACGGGTATTAATGCCTCTGAGCCATAAACAAGTACGAAGGGGCTTTCTCCCGTGGCTGTTTTTGATGTAGTCCTGTATGCCCATAATACCGCTGGTAATTCTTCGGGCCAATTGCCTTTGGCTTTGTCTAACCGTTTCTTTATATTATTGATGATGATTTTGTTCGTGGATTCTGCTTGTCCATTAGCTACGGGGTGATATGGTGTTGATGTGATCCGTTTGATTTTCCAGCTGTCAAAGAATTCTGTGATTTGAGAGCCTATAAATTGTGGGCCATTGTCACACACGATCTCTTTTAGAATTCCAAACTGACATATTATATTTCTCCATAAGAAGCTTTTAACCTCCTTCTCCCGCACCTGTTTGAATGCTTCCGCTTCTACCCATTTCGTGAAATAATCAGTAAGTACAAGTAAAAATCGTACCTGACCTTTGGCTGGGGGGAGGGGTCCTACTATGTCCATTCCCCATTTCATGAAGGGCCATGGCGACATAATGGAATGTAACAGTTCGGCTGGCTGATGTGTTTTATTAGCGAATCGTTGGCATTTATCGCATTTGGATATGAAATTTTCCGCGTCTTCTTCCATTTTCGGCCAATAATATCCTGCTTTTATAAAGGTTTTTACTAAAGACCTTGCACCTGCATGATTTCCACAGTGACCCCCATGAATTTCTTTTATCACGTATTCCGTTTGATTGGGTCCGAGGCACTTAGCTAGGGGTCCTCCAATCATTTTGCGATATAAGGTGCTGCGAACTAGACAATATCTCGCTGCTTTACGACGGAGCGCTTGAGCTGCCTTTTTGTCTTCAGGTACTATACCGTCCTGCAAAAACTTAAGAATTTCGTTTCTCCAATCCCAAGTTAAATTATTGAAAGATACCTCATTTTTGCTGTGATCGGGTGTTGAATGGAAGAGATGTATGATAATATCGTTGTCTTTATGGGCTACGTCCGTAACTGCAGCAATGTTGGCTAATGCATCTGCTTCAACATTTTCTTCTCTAGGTATCTGTGTTATTTCCCATGTTTTAAATTGTTTCACTAGTTTCCGTGCCTTCTCTAAGTACTGTTGCATTCAAGTTTCTCGAGTCACATAATTTCCCTGCATTTGATTTACCACAAGTTGGGAATCGCTGTTGATTTTGATTTGTTCGATTGACAATTCCCGTGCCAATTCTAAACCTGCAATAACAACCTTGTATTCTGCTTCATTGTTAGTTATTGGACAACATTTGATTGCTTGTCTAATTATTTCACCTGTGGGTGATATCAGGATAATACCTAATCCTGCTCCTTTTATATTAGATGAGCCATCTGTAAATAGGGTCCATTGTCCTGGACTTATTCCATTAAAAAGTTGTAATTCTTCTTCTACTTCTGGAGTAATACTGTTACTAAAGTCAGCTATAAAGTCAGCCAATATCTGTGATTTTATTGCAGTTCTTGGTTGATATGTTATATCATGTTCACTCAATTCTATAGCCCATTTGGCTAATCTTCCTGACAATTCTTGTTTGTGTAGAATATTCCTTAAAGGATATGAAGTTACTACAGTAATTTGATGACATTGAAAGTAAGGACGCAATTTTCTTGATGCCATTATTAATGCTAAGGCTAACTTTTCTAGATGCGGATATCTAGTCTCTGCGTCTAATAAAGTTTTACTTACATAATAAATGGGAGATTGTTTACCTTTTTCTTCTCTTACAAGTACTGCGCTAACGGCAATTTCTGAGACAGCCAGGTAGATGTATAATCTCTCTCCTTCTTTTGGTTTTGACAGCAATGGTGGTTTTGACAAGTAAGCCTTCAAGTCTTTTAGAGCCTGTTGACATTCTTTAGTCCATTCGAACTGATTTTGTTTTTTAAGAACTGTAAAGAACTTAAAGCTTTTTTCGGAGGATTTAGATATAAATCTCCCTAGGGCTGCTATTCTTCCTGTCAATCTTTGGACTTCTTTTTTATTTTTCAAGATTTCAGGTATTTCTTCTATAGCTTTTATTTGTGCTGGATTTACCTCTATTCCTCTGTTGGATACAATGAATCCCAAGAATTTACCAGATTGTACACCAAAGGCACATTTTTCTGGGTTGAGTTTCATGTTGTATATACGTAAAATATCGAAAGTGATAGATAAATGTTGTAGATGATCTACTGCTTGTGTGGATTTTACAAGCATATCATCAATGTAAACTTCCATTGTTTTACCCAGATGTTCTTGGAATATTTTTGTTACTAGTCTTTGATAAGTGGCACCTGCATTTTTTAATCCAAAGAGCATAAATTTATAGCAATAAGTCCCCCGGTTAGTAATAAAAGAAGTTTTTTTTTCATCGATGGGATCCATTTTGATTTGGTTATAACCAGAATATGCATCTAAAAAACTTAATAATTCATTACCCGCGGTTGCATCAATCATTTGATCTATATGTGGCAAGGGAAATGAATCTTTGGGACATGCTTTATTTAAATCAGTATAATCAACACATACCCGCCATTTGCCGTTCTTTTTAGGTACCACTACGGTGTTAGCTAGCCAGTCAGGGTACTTTACCTCTCGTATCGAACCTATATTTAGAAGCTTCTGAATTTCTTCATCGATCACTTGATTTTTGAAAGATCCTTGCTTTCGTTTCTTTTGTTTAATAGGTACGAACGATGGATCTTCATTTAGTTTGTGAGTCATCACTTCTGGCGGGATACCTATCATGTCCGAATGGGACCATGCAAAACAATCTTCATTAGCTTTTAAATAATTGATGAGCGTACCTTTTTGTTCTGGAGTCAGTCTTTCTAATAACTTCACGCCAACGTAAATTTTTCTTTCGGGCTCCTGTTCTGAGATGGGAACAGCCTCGAGTTCTTCAGCAGTTGTTTTGATACATTTTTCTTCTTCTGATTCATGAATGAAATCTGGCCTGGAGTCTACGTTCGTATGTTCTGCTTTATTCTTGATGCTCGCAGGATCTTCTTCCGTACCTATTAGAATATCTATTTCTTTGATTCGTAACTGACTAGAAGTTTGTGCCGTACCTGTTTGTTGATAAACCTCTGTTTGATGATTCGCCGTTTTTTCTACATCTCTTTTACTTCTAAGAGATATTGAGTTAATATTTCTTGAGGCTTGTTGGTCGCCCCTGATCTTTCTTATCCCCCATTTGGAAGGGAATTTTATTACTTGATGTAGAGTAGATGGTATTGCTTTTATATCATGAATCCATGGTCTTCCCAGAATGACGTTATAAGCCATCTCCATATCAATGACTTAAAATTTCATATTTCTGATAACTCCTTCAGCGTAAGTGTTGAGTTCAATCTCACCTTTAGTTATCACTGTTGAGTTGTCAAACCCAGATATGGCTTGAGCCTTTGGAATCAATGCATTTTCTACTAGCATTTCCTCTACAACTTTTATCAAAATAATGTTGACTGAACTACCTAGATCAATCAACACTCTTTTAACATTAGTATCATGAATTTGTAAAGATATTACCAATGCGTCATTGTGTGGAAGTGTTAATCCTCCAAAGTCTGCGTTGTTAAAATATATTTGCTCTTCATTAATTTCTTTTCGAATCCGCTTTCCGTTGGTGTTTGTGATTTTTGAAGTTAACTAGCAGATTATCCCGTTTACTTCTTCTCCTCTGTGTATCACATTAACAGTTCGTTTTGGGGAAGGTGGCTTTGGTGGTTCCTGCCTGTTCTTCATATAAGCCTGTTTACCTTTATCACTGAACAAGTTTGTTAGATGACCCTGTTTTAATAAATATTCTATTTCACCTTGTAAGTACCTACAGTCTACCGTTCTATGGCCGTGATCGTTATGGAATTCACACCATTGATCGAGGTTCCTCCTGTTAGGGTTGGAACGCATTTCTTTTGGCCATTTAACTTTGTCTCCCATACTTTTTAGTACTGAGATCAGTTCAGTGCTGCTTATGTTAAAGTTATGGTGTCCAATTCGGGTAATATTCCGGAATTGTTCATCTTGATCTCTCCTGGATCTTAAGGAGGATGAGTTCGTATCTCTTCCTGAAAGTTTTGTATTTTCGAACCTTGGACGTGGGTCACGTCTTAAAGGTCCTAAATAAGGATCATACCTGTTTTTACCTGACTTTTTCTCTGATTTCGGTTGCCATGCTCTGTGGTATTCTTCGTCTTTTGATTGTGTGATTATATCCTCTTCAATTCTTAGTTTAGTACTGTACCTGTTGTATACGTCATTCCATGTTGTGGCTGGGAATTCTCTTAGACTTTCTTTAAGTCGTCTCGCAGCTTCTGGACTTTTTTCGTTCAAATTGCTCGTGAATGCCATAACTGCCCAATTGTCAGGCACCCTTGGTAGTTGCATTCTTTCTCTTTGAAACCTGTCTACAAACT
>ML295104.1:0-12073 GCA_005239495.1 Nicotiana undulata | reverse complement strand
CATCCCCGTATTTCTTACTTGGTATGACCTCTAACAGAAAGGCGGGCCACGCGAACGTGTGCAACAATTTTTAGAAGACTCAGAAGGGAGGCGTAAGAAGACAATTTAAGTATAGTTCAAAGAAATATCAAAGCGGAAAATAAGTAACATTTAGAACATTTGAGCGCACAAAATACAGTAATATCACAAACTGAGAAAGCCAAGTAAAATCACATACAAGCTCGAATTCTCGAACCCTGAACCAGAGATTCTAGGTTCAATCCCCAACAGAGTCGCCAGAGCTGTCACACCTCCTTTTTCACCCGGTAAGGGCGGATAAGGGAGTTTTTCCACTTTAAGTGACATTATTCGATTTTGGGATTTATTTTATTCAGATTCGCCACCCGGATTTTTTACGGTGTTCCGGGATACCATTTATTTATTTATAATCCCAAATTGAGGAATTTTGACTCTGTTTGAATTGTTTGCGAACCAAAAATCCGGGTAAGGAATTCTATTAACCCGGGAGAAGGTGTTAGGCATTCCCGAGTTCCGTGGTTCTAGCACGGTCGCTTAATAATTAAACTTGGCCTAAATGATTTGATTACTGCTTTTGTACCTATGTGCATTTTTAATCTTTTTACCGCTTTTATTATTCAATTGTATTTAAGAGTTATTTTGAGACGGGTCACGTATGCGTAAACCCGTTGAGATTGAGATGTGTCAAAACATATGTCACGCGGACGTGTACATAATTATCGACACTGAATTCAATTAAAGAANAAATATGTCACGCGGACGTGTACATAATTATCGACACTGAATTCAATTAAAGAAGTAACTAAAGTTGCGCGAGCGCGTATTTTGTTTTGGTTGTCAAAAGAAATCGAAATCACGTCACGCGAGCATGTACATAATTTCGATAATAATTTTAAAAATCCGTTCCTAAAGGAATCTTTACGAATATTCATTTTAAATCATATTCGTGTCACGCGAACGTGTACACAATAATGATAATTTAATCAATTAAAAACGTGCCTAAAACTTTCTAACTTATTTGAATCAATTTTATGGAGAAATACTTATTAAAGAGAAATAGGCCATCTTGTTACTTCATTAACTTGGGCCTTGTCAAAATTATACTAAAGGCCACTAAGACAATATGTATATGAAAGAACTAAACCTTTAAATTTGGAACCAACAACCCAATTTTACATTTCAATCATTCAAGCCCAACGTAACTTAGTCAATTAGTCATATGACCCATACTTTAGCATTTGACAATTACTCCAAATTAATGAGAACAGTGGAATCGAAACCCACATCAAATGGAAGCAACATATCTCAAAAGCATACAAACACAATCAGTAAATAAAGCACATCAAATAAGATCTAGTCAGGAAACTCATTTCAAAATGCATAAATAACTTTTGGAAAGAGAAAAGGGGTGGACCTTTTGTATTTTAATAAGAATTTGCAAGACAAATCCTTAACAAGGCAGCCGAGAAATGGAATAAAGATTGAGAAGTTGGCGACGAAACTTTGGCAGAAATTTGGACTGCAACTGGAGCTTGCGAACAGAACCTTGAACGGAAACTTTTCCGGTCACCTCGACCAACCTTGTTTGGATGGCTGGACGCTGGAGTTATGGCTGAGATTTGAACTGTTTTCGCCACTGATTTTAAAGGAGTTTTCAGGTGTTTTTGTGAGCTGATTTGCAGTGTTTCTGGGGCTAGAAAAAGGTTGGATGTTGCTGCGTTTGTGGGGCTGCTCGGGTATGGGATTTGATATGGATTTTTGGCTTGTTTTCGGGCTAAGGGAGGTTGTTTATGGAAGAAGAAGAAAGCAGCAGCTGCTACATTTTTTGGCCTCAAGCAGCTGCGATTTAAAGCCCCTTTCCTTCTCGTTTTGCCTAGGTTCTTCTTTTTTCTTTGTTCAGTTCGTGGGTGTGTTCTTTATCAGATAAGTGTGTGTATTAGATTGACATGTGTTTAAGATGCTGGGTGAAAGGAAGTTTCAATCTCTTTAAAATGAGAGAGATAGCTGCCGTTACTATTTTTGGTAGTGGAGGGTGTCCTAAAATTCATTAAAAGTTATTTTTGTATTATTTTTATGAGTAATTTTCACGCGGGGCAAAAATTGGGTGTTCACACTTTATATGTACGAACTCAGGAGATGACGAAGAACATTTTGGTATAAACATTTCTGAGTTCCGAGACGCAGGCCCGGGGGTCGGGTTTTAGCAAATTTCGGATTTTGAGATAAAATCGATATTTTTGAATTGGAATTCATTCCTTAAGCATAATTTGATGATAAAGGTCTGATCTTTATAGATTTGGAGCGCTCGGGAGTTGATTCGAGAGGCAAGCGTATTGCGGAATAGTTTCTGGGCTAGTTTGAGGTAAGTAATGTCTTTAAATACTGTCCTGAGGGTATGAAACCCCGGACTGTGCACCCTTTCGCGGGCTTTGAAATGCAAAGGTTGGAACTTTGGAGATATATTCCCTATTTAGGCAACTATTGAGTTGCGAAACTGATTTTTAAGCCTATGATTAATAATATTGTTATATTTTGATATGATTTGGTTTGTAAGCCATGTTTGGGGACTAGTGCCGATTTGGTTACCCCTTGGGGGATGTTTTACTATTTTCCTCACTAATATGTTATGATTTTCACTCAATCTTTTCTGGATAATTATTTTGACACTCAAAGTATTTTGATACTATTTCTTGAAAAGGAAACACTATTTTTGGGTCGAGAACCCGACATATTTATGGCCTGAAGGGCAAATTGAGAGTGTTTGACTGAGTGAGGATGCGAGCCTAATTTGTGAGGATGTTATGATATGAGTGTGGCTGCTGGCCAATATTGTGAGTGATTTATGCCATGTTGTGGCTTGTTATAGCGCTTGGGCTGTAGGAGCCCCTCCGGAGTCTGTACACACCCCCAGTGAGCGCAGGTACCTAATGAGTTATGCCCGCGGGGCTTATGCTGAGTGATTGTGAGGTTGCCTGATGGGCAGAGTGATTGTGAGGTTGCCTGATGGGCAGAGTGATTGTGAGATTGCCCGATGGGCTAATACTGAAAGAAATTGTTACGAGAAATTATTATGGCCCGAGGGCAGATTTATGATGATTTTTACTGAGTTTTCGAACTATGATTTACTTTGATTTTCAATTGGCTTTTATCGAGAGTTTTACTGAGATATATTGAAATTATACTTGTTTTAAAGGGTTTCTGGAAAAGTGGTTTTCGAACTTATGTATTTGGTGAATACTTCCTGTGACTTGGTGTTTTACTGGTTTTGTGAATTGGTGTATCTGTGCTGTGTGTTTTATATTTCTCAGACTGTGATTTATTTTCATTACTACTGAGTTGGCGTACTCATAAAGACTCCATGTGCCTCTGTGCACAGATTCAGGTACCGGTTTGGAGCAGTAGCTACCTTGTTCGTAGCAGCAGCTTACGAGATTATGAGGTAGCTGTCCAGTCCACAGCTTCTCCATTTCTCTTCCTTATCCAGTTTAGCATTTCATTCCTAGACTTTATTTAAGACATTAGTAGAGTTAGTTTTATTTCGTAGATGCTCGTGACCATGTTGAATCCAGTCTTGGGAGGTTTTGTTTAGAGTTGTTTAGACTGTTATTGGGACGCTAAGACTTAATGGAATTAATTTATGTTGTGTTTGCCATTTATTATTGAATTGCGAATTATTATAATAGAACAAATGCGTAGTAATGTGATGGTTGGCTAGACTAGTTCCACGATAGGCGCCATCACGTCCTGTTAGGATTTGGGGTCGTGATAAGTTGGTATCAGAGCACTAGGTTGCATAGGACTCAACGGTCATGTGTTTTCAGTGAGGTTAGCTACTTGGACCTTGTATCTCGTGTTTATGGCAATTATTCCATTGTTTAATCATGTTTTTAGTGAAAAAATTTGGGAAAAATTTGGAGATTAGGGCTTGAAAGTGGAGAGTATAAATTGGGTATTTGAGGGGCCATTTAGGGTCCGAGTTTGATGATTTTGGTATGTATAGACTCATGAGAGGATAAGGATTCTAGTGTTGTAATTTTTATCAGATTTCGAGACGTGGGCCAGGGGGTCGGGTTTGGCCAATTTCAAGATTTTTGAGTAAATTTGATAATTTTCACGTGGGTTTTGTTCTTTTAGCATATATTGATGATTCAATAGTAATTTTTGGTAGATTCGAAGCGATTGGAGGCCGAGTCAAGAGGCAAATGCATCGTGAGTTAGGATTTTGGCCGGTTTGAGGTAAGTAACGATTGTAAATCTAGACCCGAGGGTATGAAACCCCGGTACTTTGTATTGTTTTGATAAATAAGGTGACACACATGCTAGATGACGAGCGTGTAGGCGTGCACCGGTAGGGATTGTGACTTGGTCCGTCCCGTAGCGACTAAGCCGCATATTTGATTTGAAATCATAAGATATTCTTTATTTTAGAGATTGATACCATATTTTGGGATGTATGCCATGTTTGGGGCCTTGTGCAGACCTGTTTGGACCCTCAGGGGTATTTTTACTACTGTCCTTGCACTGTTTTGATAGAAAAGATATTCTCAGTCATGATTTATACCAGTTCACTATTTATTGTTGTTCATCACCCTATTTTTATATAATAAAAGATATTTTTGGCCGTGTCCCCTTGATTTGTACTGAGCTGCCCGAGTGACTTGTGAGGATGATGACTGAGTGGGCTCCGGATTGTGAGGATAGTGATGGATTGGGCTGCGCGCCGCAACATTATATATATATATATATAAATATATATATATACATATATAAATATATATATATACATATATATATATATATATATATATATATATATATATATATATATATATATATATATATATATATATATATATATATATATATATATATATATATATATATATATATGGATCTGGCTGCACGTCGCAAAAAGAAATATTAAATCGTGTTGGACGCCGCAGCAATATATGTTTGATTGGGCTGCACGCTGCATCGAGATATTGGATCGGGCTGCACGCCACAGCAATATAGCGCTTGGGCTGTAGGAGTCCCTCCAGAGTCTGTACACCCCCAGTGAGCGCAGTTGACTATTTATGGATCGGGTTGCACGCTGCAGCGGTTACTATATGGTACATGTTGAGCGAGAGTGATGAGTGCGAGCATTGACTGATGAGATTGGAGTCATGATTGACTAAGAGGCTTGCCCAAGAGGCTTTATTTGTGAGCGATATTGTGCCCGATGGGCTTATTTTGTGAAACTACTGTTTTCATTCTTCTTTATACTGAGCCTCTATTGATATTGTTTAACAAATGCTTCATACGAGATTTTAAATGGAAAATTGGTGTTTTTATGAAATTATTCGGAAATTTAAAGATTCCTGATTGATTCATTTATTTTCGCTGTTGATTATGTTGTGAAATTACATGATTTTAAATGCTCGTTACTGCACTCAAGTCTTTAGTTATAATTGTTACTTATTAAGTTGGCGTACTCACGTTACTCCCTGCACCTTGTGTGTAGATTCAAATGCCGGGATCGAGAGAGAGTTGATTCACCCTATTTGGAGCATTGTTCGGAGATTGTGTGGTAGTTGTACAGCGTCCGCAACCTACCTTTTATCCTTCCTATTTTGTCATTATATGTTACTTCCTAGACTTATTTGTATTAAGGAAATAATACCAGATTCATATTACTTCTTAGTTGCTCATGATTGAGGACTCCGGGTGTTGGGGCAGTGTTTTAAATGTTTTACCCACTTTTATTGTTTTGAAATGCTAAAAATGGGAAATTTATGAAATATCGGATAGTATTATATTAAATGGAAAGTCCCTTATGTTATGCACAGTAAATTGGCCATCCTAGTATCACGATAGGCGCCATCACAACCATTTTAGATTTGGGGTCATGACAAGTTGGTTTCAGAGCCTATGTTATATAGGACTCACTTGTCATGAGCAGGTTTAGTATAGTCCTACGAATCGCTACATAGACGTCTGTACTTATCTTCGAGAGGTTGCAGAACCCTTAGGAAAAATCTCACATTCTTGAATTCTTGTCGTGCGAATCCATTTATTCATCCAAAGGCGTAACCTTTGAATTTCTTTCATGTGTTCGAATGCGCACGTGAGCGCTCAGTATCAATTGTGCATCAACGACTTGTGATTTCCATGGGTGAGGTGCGAGATCTAATTTTAGCATGTTGATAATGGGCCAGTCTGGAAGACTTGAGGCCGGGTTTTATCTGTGGCTTGAGTGCCGAGATCAATTGTGTGGGCACGTGCATTTTGGACTTATATGTTCGTTTGTGTCCTTATTGGTGGGGTTTTGTGACTGGATGATTATGTGGTGAGTGTGATTCGATGCTGAGATGTTTTCATATTGTTTGATTGTGACAAGAGGATTGGCTGGAGATGCAGCAAGAACTATTGACTGTTTGACTTCTGTCTTGAGTGGGCATATGGCCTCGAGTTGTGAGTGTATTGAAGGACCTCTCATGTAGTTTAGTTGTGGAGTGAAGCGGATCTTTCTGTTGTGTTATGAGTCATTGGTGATGTCTTTTGGGCTAACCAATGCCCCCAACAACGTTCATGCATTTGATGAACAACGTATTTCAGCCATATTTGGATTCCTTTGTTATTGTGCTCATTGATGACATCCTGGTATACCCTCGTAGCCAGGAGGAGCATGCCCGACATTTAAGAGTTGTATTGCAGATATTGAGGGAGGAGAAGCTTTATGTAAAGTCATCCAAGTGTGAATTTTGGCCAAGTTAATAGCATTCTTGGGGCACGTGGTGTCCAGTGAGGGTATCCAGGTGGTCAGACTAGTGTGGAGAGAGCTTCTAGAAGCTGAAGATTGCTTTGACCACAACTACAATGTTAGTTCTGCCATCATCTTCATGTTCTTATACCGCATATTGTGATGCCTCGAGGGTAGGCGTGGGTTGTGTTTAAATGCAGGACGGTAAAGCGATTGCGTAATAGCTATGATTTTAGGAAGGGTATAGAGAGTTATCAGATTGAGGCTAAGCAGGCGAGGTTATCTCCTGCGGGGTGTCCTGAGGTGTTGTGATTCTTATCGTTGTTTTATATCAAGTTATCTTTTACCAGTAAATGATATACGTTCCAATTTGAGTTTAGATCTCTTGTGGAAGTTGGCATGACTATTACAATGGTGAATGCGAGATTCAAAGATGATTTGAGGCATTAGATAGTTGCTGTTATATAAGCTTATGAAGGATTTAGTTGAATCTCACTACAGTAAGCGGTGATTGCATATGTGCATGGGGAGTTATTGGTTGCCTTGATCTATGGATTTGGGCCAAGTGGGGGAGTATGCTATTGATAAGTTGATTGAGCGGCTAAGTGTCGTATCAGTTTCAGTTTGAGGTATATTGGCGAGTCAGTTGTAGCTTACAGGGGTTGAGATCGGGGATGACTCGAGTAATGGAAATTTTTGGCTACAGGTTGTAATGTACTCTATGGGTAAATGGGTTTTATTGAATGGGTGTGTTGTAATTGTAGAGGGTGTAGTGTGTGCAGAGTAGGAATTTGCTTGGTTTTTTCGAAGTGTGGATTACTTTCTAGTATGTTGGTGTGCAAATGGGGCTAGGTCGTTCGGTATGTTTGATCAGTTTAATTGAGATTTACGTAGATTGGATGAATCTCGAGAATGGTTCTAATGGCTCAAGGTTATATGTAACAATTGGGAATCTTCAAGATGTGTATTTGGCTAGAAACTAAGAGTTACGTTGGAGGGTGTAAAGACTTGTGGCATTTTTACATTATCATGGATTCTACATATCAGTATCAGGAAGTTGAAAGTAGTGGCTTTAGATTTGCAGGAAGTCTCTTCAGGGTAAATATTTTAAATGTGGTATTTTTTGGGATATTTGAGAGAGTATTCAGCAGCTTATGAGCCTTAGACGATATGATTTTATGCTCGGGTCTCGTGTGGTGAGTTTGGGTTGAGAATTGCGGTATTATGGCAAGGAAAAGTATCAATTCGAAGGTAAGTCAAAAGGAACTTGGATAAATAGGACAACTTGGTAGTAGGTCGGATCGACATGGTAAGGGATATAATTAGTTCTTTGGGTGTTCATGAGGTAATGAGTTTTTACAGGTGATTCTTGGCAATGCTCTTGGGTTTTGCTGACCTGCGTAGCTTGGTTGAGTTAGAAGGATCCAGTCCTGACGGTTTGGTGTCGTACAAATGGGATTCAGAGAGTTCTTGATGGTTTCTACCACGGTTAGAGATGTATATCTTCTACTGGCATGAGGAGCATGTGATGTATAGTGATTTTTCTTCTAGATGGGATCAAATGGAAAGTTCTTGACTAGTTGGGTACGTAGTTGCTTGTGGCTCGGAAGGGATTATGAAGTTCTCATATTTATCATAGGATGGAATGGTGTATGAGATATGTTGTGTAGGGATGAAATATTCATGTGTGAGGTCACAATTCAGTTCTGGAAGGAAGGTCATGAATTCTCAGGCAGCATGGGCAGTTTCAGATGACTAGGTAAATGATATCACTAATTGGTGTGGCTTGATGAGGTTATACATTTCAGAAAGGGGCAATGTGTTTGAGTTAAGGGTGCTTCATTTGTATTGCAACGCTCTCGTGTTAGATCGACTACTGATATTCCAGTTTTCTTGATGGCACATAAGAATTATAGGGGTATCCCACGTGGAATGATTGAGTATTAGAGGTGTGTTATATATTCGAGCGGTGGAGTTGGGATCAGATATGGTGATTCGTGCGCTTCATGGACCTCGATGCTGAGAGTTCTCATAAACAGGTTATTTTGTGGTTGTGGACTGTGAAGATACTGACTAAAGCTAGTCAGATGTTAGTATGTTCCATGATTCAGTCTTTGTGAACTCTCAGAAAGTTGTCTATCTATTGAGGGATGTACCATTCAATTGTCATTGAGTTTATTCGTGTTCTGGAGTGATCTCTGAGTTACCCTTCAGTGTTGCGAGGAGTTGTGATTGTTGGTTATATGCACATATGGTGTGGATCTTTTTGGTCTTTACAACGAGATTTGAGTAAGGAAAGTAATTGGGTATTGCGGGATTGAGACGTATTGGTTATGTTCTTTCGGGTTCGTGTGGCATGGTATCGTCTGATTCCCCATGGTTATGGCAATGCACTTTGAGTAATTGATGTCGAATTGTGCATGTTAATTGATTTTGGGCAAGGCGGCTTGAAGTATTTCATGTGGACCAGCATTTGGATGGGATCACGCATTGTAGCGGAGTTATGTAGAGGTATGACCCTTGGTGTCGGATTCGTGTGTTTTGTTTCTTCGATGTGTTCCAGGATCTTAGCATGGTGTTGTGATGGTACTTGTTAAACTGACGGGATAGTCCTCTCGTGTGAATCTTTTCTGCGATATAAGTACGTTGGGATGTTGCTATTGAGTGCACGAGTTGCACAGGTTATGGATTTGGATTGTATTGATGTGTCGTGTCATCAGAGCGGTCGTGTTGGATGAGAAGAGGTCATTGGACCTAGAATGAATACTATCAGAATTGACTACATCATGGTTGGAAGGATGATATTGGAAGTTGGCTTAGAAATATGCTATAGTTTTTGTCGGAGAAAGGGGAGCTCCATGACTAGCTGATCGGACGAATGGTTACTAGCTTCTGCGTGTTTCTTTCATCATTGGCCGTATATAAAGGTGTTAGAACGAGGTTTTGCTTGATAAGAGGTTATTTATCGGTATTGGGTTGTTTTGAGTAGCTATTATGATTAGGAGTTATTGCTATGAGTGTTTGAGTCATGCGGTATATCATGTGATTACATCTTGGGTTAGGGATATGGCTTGATACTGCGTGTTCAGACTTATTCAGTTTATAGATGTGGAATTTTGATCTTATAAATTATTTCAGGAGTGGAAATTTGGTTCTAAGGTGTATGGATTAGGTTGGATTGCAAAATTTCAGCTAAGTTGTGCTGTTGGACCTATATGGGATAGGGTGACGTGGGATCACCCCCGGGCATGTGCATGGTAGGTTACACGACAATTTTGGTGGGTTTTGGAACAACTCTGGCACGTTCGAGGACGAACGTATGTTTAAGTGGGGGAGAATGTAACGACCCGATCGGTCGTTCCGAGAGTTTAGCCCCGCTTTCCCAATTTCAGATTCATTTTGTGTTGTTTAGCTTATTTATGTGGTGTTGGGCCGATTGGATCGGGTTCGGAGTGATTGTGGAGAGAAATGAGACACTTAGTCTCTTAAATTGGTTGATTAGTTGGAAAAGTCAACCAGAAGTTGGCTTATGGGTGAATGATCTCGGAATGTGATTTTTTTTGGTTTGGATAGCTTCGTTAGGTGATTTGGGACTTAGGAGGGTGTTCGAAATGTTATTCGGAGGTCCGAGGTAGAAATAGGCTTGAATTGGCGAAATTGAATTTTTGGCGATTTCTAGTTGGCAGTGGAAAATTAGCTAGCGGGGTCGGAATGGAATTCCAGAAGTTGGGATAGGTTCGTATTGTCATTTGGGATGTGTGTGCAAAATTTTAGGTCATTCGAACATGGTTTGTGTGGTTTTGGCATCGTTGGCGAATTTCGAAAGTTTAGAAATCCTAAGGCTTGAAGTTCAAGTAAATTTGGTATTTTGATGTTGTTTTGTGTTCCGAAGGTTCGACTAAGTTCGAGTGATGATATATGACGTGTTGGTGTATTTGGTTAGGGCCCTGAGGGGCTCGGGGTGATTTTGGATGGTCATCAGAAGGTTGGAACTTGAAAAAATGCAGCAAAATTGCTGCTGGTACATGTTTTCTGGTGTGGCCGCACTTGCGTACAGGGATCCGCATGTGCGATGATCGCAGGTGCGGTTGGCCTTGCGCAGGAGCGAAAAATGGGAGGCTGTCTTGAGGGCGCAGATGTGGAAGATTAGTCGCACCTGCGAGCCCACAGGTGCGAAGGGAGGACCGCAAATGCGGAAATGGGAGTTTAAGTCATTTTCGTGGGTACGCACCTGGGACCTCATGCGCGAGTCCCCAGGTGCGAGATTTTTGTCCGCAGGTGCGTAAAATGCTGGGGAGAACTTATAAAAGAGTGCCTTCGCGAATTTTCATCCATTTCTTCACCATTTTTGACGGATTTTGGAGCTTTGAGCTGTGATTTCAAGGGGGAATTATGTGTTTTCAGTGAAGTAAGCTACTTGAACCTTGTATCTCGTGTTTATGGAAATTATTCCAATGTTTAATCATGTTTTTTGTGGGAAAATTTGGGAAAATTTTGGAGATTAGGGCATGAAATTGGAGAGTATAAATTGGGGATTTGAGGGGCCATTTTGATGATTTTGGTATGTATAGACTCATGAGAGGATAAGGATTCTAGTGTTGTGATTTTATCAGATTTTGAGATGTGGCCAGGGGGTCGGGTTTGGCAAATTTCAAGATTTTTGAGTAAATTTGATAATTTTCATGTGGGTTTTGTTATTTTAGCATATATTGATGATTCAGTAGTAATTTTTGGTAGATTTGGAGCGATTGGTGGCCGAGTCAAGAGGCAAAGGCATCGAGAGTTAGGATTTTGGCCGGTTTTAGGTAAGTAACGATTGTAAATCTAGACCCGAGGGTATGAAACCCCGGTACTTCGTATTGTTTTGATAAATAAGGTGACACAATGCTAGATGACGAGCGTGTAGGCGTGCACTGGTAGGGATTGTTACTTGGTCCGTCCGGTAGCGATTATTAAGCTGCGTATTAGATTTGAAATCATATATTCTGTATTTTAGAGATTGATACTATATTTTGGGCTGTATGCCATGTTTGGGGCCTTGTGCGGACATGTTTGGACCCTCAGGGGTATTTTTACTACTGTCCTCACACTGTTTTGATAGAAAATATATTCTAAGTCATGATTTATATTTGTTCACTGTTTATTCTTGTTCATCACCCTATTTTTAAATAATGAAAGATATCTTGGGCTGAGTCCCTTTGATTTGTACTGAGATTCTTGAGTGGCTTGTGAGGATGATGACTTAGTGAGGCCGAAGGCCGAATTGTGAGGATAGTAATGGATCGGGTTGCACGCCGCAACTATATATATATA
>ML295103.1:22553-58523 GCA_005239495.1 Nicotiana undulata | reverse complement strand
TTAAGGACTAAGTGACTAAATTCTCATTTTACCATTTCGATTTCAAGCCTATCAACTCTAACACATTAATAATAGAATAACCAACATATAATAAGCCACTAACAACAGTTATAATGCAGGTTTTACGTAACGACAGACCGGGTCGTTACAATAGGATAATACAAGACTCAACGAACTCAAATAAAATATGACAGACTTTGACACCACCTAAAAGACTCGATACTACTGTACATGACTAGAAAATAAAAGACAACATGAATGACAAACTTAAAAGTATCCTCAAGCAGCTCTGGAAGGCAACGGTCCTGGCTAGGAAGGTCCTGGGTATCTGTCATGCTCGAGCTGTGGCATATGTATCCATACCTGAATGATAAAAATAAGCCTAAATAGATCAGTGACTCAAGACACCTCCTATTGGACACATGCAAGGCTTGATTGGGCTATTTTTGCAAAATGGCTTATGTAGTGAAGGATGGCTATTAATGCAAAATTCAACAAAAATGACCTCAAAGACATGGAAAATGCCCCACTAAGGCTTATATGGCTTCAGACTCCCAATAATCATAGCTCAAAATTAATTTGCAGAAATGACCCATAACGACCGAAATGGCCAGAAGTGGCTAAAGATGCAAACTCAAAAGGACATGACTTAATGTAATATGACACCTAGTTGTGAACTCAAGATACTAAGACATGGGTCATTGAACCACTTTTGCAAAAATAGCTCCATTTTGCAAGAATGGCCGATGTGGACAGAAGTGGCTAGACATGCAAACTCAACAAAAATGGACCTTAAAACTGAGAAGACACCTTGTTGTAGACTTAGAGCTCTAAAACATATGTTAATAAGACACTTAGAGAAAATAGCCCTATTTTGCAAAAACGGCCGATATAGCAAAAAATGGCTAAATATGCTAGATTTGGCTAAGACCCCGCGAAGCCAAGAACCTAAGACTCACTAAGAATACCGAACCCTATGTGGGCTGCCTACGTATCCCGCCCCAAAAGACGAGAATCAGGTTTGCGTAGTTCGGGAGGATTGGACACGGGAGAAAGCTTAAGAAAAATGCAACTAATTTGAAAAAACTACATTTTTTGTCTTTTTTTTTTGAAAAATGATGAAACATGTTAAATCTTTTTGGATTTTCTTTTTCTCTCTTTTTACTTGATTTTTGGAAAATGATGGAAAGTGAAAAATCGTTTTTTTTTTTTTTTCTTTTTCTCTTTTTTTTTGATTTTTTGAAAAATGATAGGAAAGTGTAAAATCTTTTTGGGATTTTCTTTTTCTCTCTTTTCTTTTATTTTTGAAAAATTATGGGAAAGTGTAAAATCTTTTGGATTTTTTATTTTCATTTTTTTTGTCTTTTTCTTGAAAATTTGGTGAAAGAAAAATATAACTGGGCCCCACTTGCTTCATTTTTATATTTCATACTCTTTTCTTTCTCATTTACCCTCAATCAGTCATTGGTCCGCCAAATGACCCATTTACCCTTAAAGATGTAGCATGTAGCAGATAGGGATGATTAAATGTCTTCTTGGGCCACGAGCCCATTTTGACAAAATTTGGATGGGCCTCCTACGAAGGGACACGGTGCCTCAGACCGAGCCCTACTAGGTCTAAATAACATGATGCAAATAAGAATGACCTAGATGTTGACCTAAGGTTGAAGGTTTACTAGACAAGGCAATACGAGGCGACACGTGGTCGATGGCGGCTGCTCTAGCTGTCCGCCCACTCCACGCTCCCACGCCACATCCCTAAAGACACGGGTGACTCAAAAAAGACCGTGTACGCTCAAACGAACTCCGGAAGACTTGTTGTATAAAGAAGACCCAAGGTTATGCAAATGATGACAATTTATAAAGCAATAACACATAAAAAAAACAATAAACACATAAACAACTAGCAAACACTAAAATAACATAAACAAAATAAAAGTCAAACAAAGCAAATAAAACACATAAAACCTCAACCGAATATCCTAAAAGCCAATAAGATCAAGTACTATCTCGAACCTGCAAGTCCTCAGCAGAGTCGTCAGAAATGTCACACCCATTTTTTCACAAAACCTCACTAAACCTTCTTAAAATAATAAAAAGATTTAGTAAAGTTCATAAAGGGTTTTCAATTTTGAAAAGTGACAAAAGATTGTGTTCAAAAGGATTAACTCAGAGTCGCCACCTGATATTTGATTTCGATGTGTCAGGTCACCGTTTTTTTTTTAGAAATAATTTTTCCTTTTAGACACTTAGGACTCTACAACTATGTCTGCACCAGAGATTCAGGGTAAGAGAGTTCATTTGACTCAGGGAGAAGGTGTTAGGCATTCCCTGAGTCCCGTAAATAGTACGGTTGCGTACGTGATCAAATTGGCTTTAAAGAATACTCAAATTGAGGTAGAAAAATACAAAAATAAAATAAACAATCAAAAGAGGCTCGAGGTCGTCCCCACCTAATAAAACAAAAATAAATGTAAAAAAAAAGCACTATTCTGCTACATGCTTCCTTTTCAACTCAGTCACGACCTCCAGAATATTTACAAAGTACTTCGGGGTATTCCCCGGATAAAATATGTGAAAATTCTTCGGGGTATTCCCCGGATAAATTTAATTGACTAAAGAGACAACCTTTCGCCTCGAAAATAAACAACAAAATCCTAAAGTTTACCTACCTGAACGTGATCGGCCCTAACATGCTCCTACCGATTTCAATTAAACAAGATAAAATCGAATACGTTATTTATAGTCCAAACATTCCTTATCCTTTAAATATTTACCCAAACCATTAGTATCCATCAGCTTTAGTTGCCTGACGAGAAAGCCAATATTGATATCAAATACATTAAGTTAAGAAGACAAAGCATTCATTAACACCTAGAATCAAGATAGACAATCAGAAAGTTTCATGAACCAAATTTAATACCAAATAAATCAATTCAGACATTTCAAGTTAGAGAGGAGTGTGTGGACCTCTGATTGTTTAACTCGACCAAAAAAGAACCTTCAATCGGAGATGGCAAGCCGTGAATGGACCCCTCCATCGGAAAACCTCAGTGCCTCGATCACGCCTCAAATTCCGTGAATCCCTAACATAGTCATAACCTCTACTTTACTCTTTACGATTTTCTTTAGACTGTGCGTGAGTTGTTTTTTGGAATTTGGAGACAGAAGATGAAGTGTTTCCAGCAGGTTTGGAGACTTGTGAGTGTTTTCGTTTGGACCTGCTGGTGGTGGCCGGGATTTTTCTAGATGGGGTTGCTGGGGCGGCGGCCTGTGGGAGTAAGGGAGGCAAGCCTCAGGGGGTGGGAATGGCCGGCCGGCAGCGGCTGCCCTTATTTCTGCCGGATTTTCGGCCAACTCTAGTGGACTTTCTGGCGGCTTAGGGTGGAGGTAGGCGTTAAGTGTCTAAGGTTGAGGTCTAGAGGTCTTAGGTTAGTATTTAGGGAATGGGGTATGGGTTAAGGTGTTAATGGGTTGATTTGAAATTGGGCCTTTGGTAGCTATTGAACTCTAAAATTTTACAAAATTAGGACTAAGTAAGAACTAAAAATTTAATTTACTTCTAAAATAATTATAAGAAACTATAAAATAACTCTTAATTAATTTCAATAAATTATTATATTTAAAATAAAACTAAAAATTAAAGTTGAAACTATTTTTGATATTTTCAAAGATTATACTAAAATAAAATAGGTTCAAGTAATATATCCTTCTAAAAATACCTAATACGTGAATTAAATAGAGAAATATGAAACTATTTTTTTTGTAATTTTCAATTTTTGTGATAAAATAAAGTAAAAGAGTTTAAACTAGTTAAAATAACGATATTAGGACTAAACTTAATATTAATCACTAAAATGTGTAAAATCTCTGGGAGGGTAAAAAATTACATGTCTACAATAAGAAAAATATTTTCCTCCAATTGGAGGAAAATGAGTTCATGAGAAAAATATCTTCTAAAATATTTAGACCAACCAAACATGGGAAAATTCAAAAATATTTTGTGTAAAGTATTTTCCTTCATACCAAACACACCCCTAATCCAATATCAATTGATAAATAAAGAATTAAATAGATAAATACACAATAAGATAAATCAAACCAGTGTGAAAACAGTGCCTCGACCCCGATTCGAGATAGTCTCGAGGTTGGATAATAAGAACAGTAGAGGATGGAACAAACAGTGATGAACAGTAAATAAAATGTGATAACCCAAAAGGTCATCTTGTGTAAATTTAACTAAAATTGTGTTTCGAGGCTCCGAGGGCCTCCGTTAATCTCACCTCGATGTGCGTGCGCAGCCCGGGCGTGTAGCCGGGAAGCCTTTATGTGAAAATTTGATAAAAAGTTGAATTTATGATAATTAATTGAATAAAGTTGACTTTTGTCAATATTTTTGGTAAACGGACCCGGACCCACGATTTGACGGTCCCGTAGGGTCCGTAGGAAAATGTGGGACTTGGGCGTATGCCCATAATCGAATTCCGAGGTCCCAAGTTCGAGAAATAAATTTTTAAAGAAAATTGTTTTCTGAAAATAATAAAGGCTTTTGAAAATAAACTTTGATGTGAAAACTGCGTTACCGGGCCCGTATTATAGTTCCGGAGCTCGGAACACGTTTAATATGGTTATTATGAGTTGTCTGTAAAATTTGGTAAGAAACAGGCTTGGTTTGACGTGTTTCGGATCAAAAATGGGAAATTTAGAAGTTTATGAAGTTTGAGAAAATTCTATAGATTTTGGAGGTTAATTCATAGTTTTTTATGTTATTTTGGTGGTCTAATTACTCGAACAAGTCCGTAGGATTCTTATGAGGGTGTGTGTGTATTTGGTTTTGAGCCCCGAGGGCTCGGGGGTGTTTCGGGTAGGTGTTCGGAGTGTTTGGACTCAAGGAAACACTGCTGGTGCACCAGTTCTAGTGTGCCCGCACCTGCGAGCCTAGGGCCGCAGGTGCGAGACCGCAGACGCGACGTTTTGTCCGCATGTGCGGTCCCTCTCGTAGATGCGGACTATCTTCCGCAGGAGCGGGTAAGATTCCGTAGGTGCGTCACCCAGTGGGCCTGACCATTTTCCGCATGTGCGATCCCTTTTCCGCATCTGCGAGATCACAGGTGCGACCAAAGCACCGCAGGTGCGAGAGTCGAGCAGTGAAGTTCTTTTAAAAACAATTTCAGACGTTCTTCTTCAAACTTTTTCTCAAAACATAGAAGGCTTAGGGCGATTTTTCAAGAGATTTTCTTCCCAAATCGTAGGTAAGTGTTCACTAATTGATTTCCTTCAACTTTTTAACGTTTTTCATCAATTATCATTAAGAATCCTAGGGTTTTCAAAGGTAGAAATTGGGGGTTTTGGGTAGAGTTAGGGCTTTTAGAATTTTAGGAATTCAACCTCATTTTGGGGCCGGATTTCAAAACAAATTGTATATTCGGGCTCGTGGGGGAATGGGTGATCGGGTTTTGGTCCGAACCTCGTGTTTGGACCAAGCGGGCCCGAGGTCGAGTGTTGGTATTTTTGGAAGAATGATGGGAAATGTATAATTAGGCTTTGGAATTGAATTATTGAGTTCTTATTGGCATTATTGAGTCGATTATGTCTAGATACTATCGTTTCGGAGTTGGATTCGAGGGGAAAGGCGGTGATTGAGGCGTGGCTTGCATTTTTGGAGCCGAGGTAAGTGTTTTGCCTAACCTTAGCTTGAGGGAATAGGTATAGAGTCTAAATTACTACGTGTATTCCATTTCCAACATATAGGTAAGGTGACGAGTATCTATGTGTTGTTGTCAAGCATGCCCGTGAGTCAAATGTGATGATTTATACCGTGTTCTTGATATTCTTTGTGTGATGAGTAATTGGTTATTTAGAAGTGATACGTTGAGGTTGTTTCATGACTTGGGAAGTTATTGATTAATTGTTCAGTTGAGGATTATTATTGTTGAAATTATACCTCTGAGTGAGATTGGTTATAGCTGAGTCCCTTGCCGGGACAATAGAATTTTGCTGGTTATTTCTGTACATTTAGAACTTCTTATTGTTGAACCTTCATATTGAATTGTTGTTTCTGTGTACATTATGCACGGGGAGACATTCCGTGCCGAGTGACTGTGAGCTTATGCACGAGGGAACATTCCGTGTTGAGTGATTATTATTATTTATGCACGAGGGGACCTTCCGTGCCGAGTGACTGTGAGGTGATGCACGGGAGGACATTCCGTGCTGAGTGACTTTATTATTTATGCACGAGGGGACATTCCGTGCCGAGTGACTGTGAGGTGATGCACGGGAGGACATTCCGTGCTGAGTGACTTTATTATTTATGCACGAGGGGACATTCCGTGCCGAGTGATGGTGAGGCTATGCACGAGGGAACATGCCGTGCCTTTTGCTATTTATTTACTTGTTTCGAGATGTTAATTCCTGTTTTACTCCTACATTTCAGTTATTACTTAATTCTAATGTGTTAGTAATTGTTGCCCCTTTTCCCCCAACATGTTCTACCCCGTAACTGTATTTCCTGTTTATTTCATGTTATATTAATGAATTGCACAGGTATTAATTGCGGCCGTGTCCTAGCCTCGTCACTACTTCGCCGAGGTTAGGCTCGACACTTACTCAGTACATGGGGTCGGTTGTACTAATGCTACACCTGCACTTCTTTATGTTGTGCAGATTACGCAGCCGGACCCAGTGGACACCGTTAGAGGGAGTATCCTTCAGTCCACGCAGACGACATCGAGGTATACCCGCAAACGTTCGTGGGCCCTGACGTCACCTTCTATCCCGTCTTTCTGTCATTTTTTGTATTTCCAGACAAATGTACCACTTTATTTCAAACAATTGTTTTTAGCCAAATCTTAGTCTGGTTCGTGAGGTTGTGACTCAATTTCTGGGTTTTGTACTTAAAGGGATTTCTACGAGATTGGCTATTTTAATTTAGAATCTATTAACCTCCGTATTTGTATCATGATTATTTAGTTAGCGTTTATTGTTTTTAGTTGTTATTATGTCAATTCATTTAAAATGTTGGCTTGTCTAGCGGGTTCAACGTTAGACGCCATCACGACATGAAGGTGGGATTTCGGGGCGTGACATAAAATAAAGAGAGCAGTTGACATGTGTATTATTATTAGTGAATAATATATGATCCTTACAAATGAATGGGATCCCCCTTTATATAATAGAGGAATCCTAAATAAGGTACGATTCTAATAACGGAAGTAAATCCCATGATTGACATCAATAACCGTTTTGATTTGATATGTTCCGGGATTTTTGCCGTGATCTTCGACCGGTAACTAATATCTCGACATTCCGTTATTACTCCTTACTCGAAATCAGTCATGCTTGGTCTCGATTGGTGCTGACCTCAATATCAACGAACATTTCGATCTCCAGGCTTGATGTTCTATCTTCGAGCTCGAGCCTAAGCTATTACGAGACTACCCTCGAGGCAACTCCCCTGCCAATGAAATCGGGTGTGCCCGATTTCGACCGTATACAATAACATAATGATCAACTCAGTCAAATTAGTTGTATATATAGATTAACATGGTGAATAAGGCTTTTTTATTATGAAACAATAAAAGAACCAGAACAATATTGCAGAGAAAGAGGGAGAGAGAATTCTTATTGAATATTGGCATGAATTACAATGTAATAGGACCTCTTTATTTATAGGGAAAGAATGACTTATCCACCAAGTAAAATCCCTAAGATCTCTCTAAAATATAGACATTCACCTTAAATAGAATTCTATTTATAACACTCCCCCTTGAATGTCTATTCAATAAATAATGTGCCTCGTTAAAACCTTAACTAAAATAAAACCCAATGGGGAAAAATTTCTAGAAAAGGAAAAAGAGTACACATATCTAACAATACGCCTTTTGTTTGCCTTGTTAAAAACATTGCAAGAAAAACCCAGTGGGACAAAACCTTGTTAGGGAAAAAGAGTGCAACGCGCATTAACTCCCCCTGATGAGAGCATCAATTCACATCCTTGAGCCTTCGCATCTCAATCTTGTGCACTAGCCTGGAAGGTTGACGTCGTCGGAGATTTGATGAATAAATCATCCATATTAACTTCAATGAATATGTTGCACCTTGAAAATTCTCGCTATCACATTATCATGCTTATAATTATAGCAAGATACATATGTGCACAAATTGCACGTAAGATGTGGCACTTCAGGACCAAGGATTGTATATGTTTAAAGCAATTTAAATCCTTCAAGGATTGTCATATAAGTTAAGTATAAGTCATATGAATGGACTTTAGATGCATAACAAGTTTTATGTCATGCGAGACATATAAGATAGATAAAGGTGATTGCACACACCATTGGCTTTACTTTCAAGTGTTTGAACTGCAAGTCCAAAACTACATGTCTTTCATATGAAATCAATTCTATTTGAAATTGTTTTTCCAGACTTAAGATCCTCATATATATTTAGCGTTATCATAGATGTCGTCGACGAATATTTTGTATCAATTACAATATTTTTTCATAAAGACATAACATAAAGATCTCTTCATGTATATTTTCAGGTACCTGAATTTCTCTTGAAATTTTATGAAGTGTTATATCATGTGATCTTCTAGATCACTTGTTTCCTTATTATGATTATTTTGATCATTTGCTCATCTTCTTTACCAAGAATTTATTTGAAACTGATTTGTCTATACGCATTAAGCGTACCATAGACTTTGTCCTTCTAGGACTTATTCTAGTAGGAGCATTTTCAGTGAGAATACAATTACTTTCTTTGGGTAAGCAAATGCGTATGGCATGCTTTGCAATATATTGCAGATAAATTATCTTTTTTTGAACTTCAAGTTTATATTATCTTATTCGAGGATCTAGATGTACAAATGATAATTCATTTCAAGTAACTTTTTCTCAATTGTTTATCACATCTCCCCCTCATGTTAGAAAAATCTAACTTGTTTCCTCAACTTTGAGAACCCATTTTTGTGCGTTATGGTATTATTTAAAATATACCCTGCACATCAATGATAATAAGACGAAAGTATTTGATTTCTGACCCTGAACCACTTGTGAGGGGAGAATGTAATAATTATCTTGTAATGAATCGAAAAATAACATAACCTTTAGCTTGATTGTAATTATGAAGAAATAGTTTGTATTCTCCTGAAAAATAAAAATAAAAAGAATATCTGATCCTAATTTGTCAAGGTTCTAAAATAAATGGAGTAGGTAGAAAAAAGAAGTTGAAGAACTATTCATTAATTACTTCACTTTTCCATGTATTACAAAAGTGATGGGTAAAATTAGAAACGTGCTTTGTTTTTGTTTTTGTTTTTGTTTTTTTCCTCCTTTTTTTGGGATTCTTATCTTAGTTTTTTTTATATTTTTAATCTTTGATATTTATTGATCTTTCAACATGCATGGTGATTGAATTTGTTTGTTGTAACTTATAAGTGCATAAAAATCTTATTTGTCATCCACAATTTATCAAAATTATGGCTATGGGTAAGTTAAGTGCCCTTTTTTCGTCTAGAAAGTTTGCCCGGATCTTATTCGCTGTGGATTAACTAATATTTCGTAAATAATATACGTGATTATCAGATGATGATTGGTTATTAGCTCCCAACGCACATTAATTAATTGAAAAATATAAATGCACGCAACTTTCGATTTGATCTTGAGGAATATAAATTCATGAAACATAAAACTAAAAATATGGTTTATGTATATGTAAGCATAAGCGAAAATCTTGCCTAATACTTGGCATAAATTATTTAAAAAGGAAAAATGAATGAAAGTCCTAAATATTAGGAGTTTATACGTACTTCAAATAAGGAAAGGTTTTATAGTAAAAAAAGTTTAGTTAAATTCAAAATGACCCGAAAATAATTAAATGACTATTTTGTCTAGTGTGATTAAGTAGGGGTGAAGGCAGGGTGCTACGTATGGGTTCAGACAAACCCAATAGCTTTTGTTTAGACCTTGATTTTGTATTACGAAATCTATAAAATATGTATAAATACTCAATTGCGAACCCAGTAACTAACGAGTTATGGGTTCGGTTGCAAGTTCAGAATCCATAAATTTCAAATTCTAACTCCGCCTTTGTGATTAAGGTTGGGCGTTCGGGCGCTTCAGATTGGATATGAAAATTTCGGTTTTGATTTTCGATTTTCGGATCGAAGAAATGACAATCCAAATCCAATCCAGATAAGATCGGATTGGATCTGACTTTTTAAGTTTGGTTCAGATTAATCGGTTGGGATATTATGTATTTTCGGTTTTAAACGTATAAGTTGAGATGTTTCTACTTTTTACAAAAATGAATATCCAAATGAAGTACATATGTTAAATTGCTTGAAAAGTTCCTCATTCTTGTCGCGATCATCCAAATAAAGTATTCAAGTAATAAAATTATTATCAAAAAATACCACAGAGACATTAATTCGACCCGATAAGAAGTAGCAATAGTAAAATCATGTCCAACTAAAAAGTATTCTGTCAGTAACTTAGTAATTAAAATTGAATATATGAATGTGTAGGGTATTGGCATATGGATAATGGACTAAATATAAAGTATAAAAATTTTGGATTTTCAAATATCCAAAAATCCGAAGTACCAAATCCAATATCCAATCCGAAATCCAAAAATTAAAAATTAAATCCAAAATCCAATTTGTTTTCTGAAAATCCAAAAAAAAAATGGATTTCAGTTTGGATTTCGGATTTCCCAAACTATGCGCACCCTTAAGTGTGATCTCTATTTTAAAAGGGCAAAAAAATCGAACAACATTTTACTAAGGACCTTCGTACTTTTAATATAGTATGGATAGATAGATAAAATATGAAATAAAAATATATGTAAGAACAATACATGAATAAGAAGACCTTTCGATCCCACATGCCCCGTGTGTTGAAATAGGCAGAAAACATTACCCACATCTTCTTGGAGTGCCCAAACGTAAAAGGAATTTGGAGATCTCTCAACATTGACATCAAAAAGATCAACGACTCAAACCAATAAATCACTTCACTACGAGACTCAAATCCAACACATCACTAAAATTACATCACTTGGGAAGTCTTGCTTCCTTTTTGCCTATGGGGCATCTGGATTACAAGAAATAATAATAACATCAACAACACAAACATGTGCTCCTCACTAAACAAAATGATAAAACAAGCTCAAGAATTTGTTTTTTTAAACACTCCAAACAACCCCCTTGCTGGTACTATCTCCATAAGGATAAAATGGCATGTACCTCCATTAAATTGTTTCAAGCTCAACACTGACGGGGCATACAAAACAAACAACAACATAGCAGGTACATGAGGAGTAATCAGAGACCACACAGGGAGTTGGATGATGGGCTTCCAAAAACAAGGCACTGCAACATCACCCCTTCATGCAGAACTTCAAGCCATCGAAGAAGGGCTCCAACTTGCCATAAAGTTCAATCTCCTACTACTAGAGATTGAAACTGATTCAACTGAGGCCATTAATGCCTTATTGAACAACCACAAAATATGTGCTAACACTGTTTTTGCTTGCAGATCATCAATGCACCAGGTGAAGGCCCCCCCACTTCGACAGAGCTTTCGCGAAGGAAACCAGGTGGCGTATCTACTGGCCAAAGACGCCACCAAAACAATATTCAAGCAGATCAATCCAGACAGGCCAAAATACCATGCAACTCCACCTCCTTTTGTGATCTTACAAATGAATAGGGAAAAATGTGGACAATGTATTTTTGAAAAAACAATATCTACCTCGGTCTGTAATATGCTAAGATCATTAGGGAACCAAAATATCATTACTGACTATCCACCAATGAGTGAAGAATTTTCAAGTACTTGTAACAATGTCTATGTTCCAACTTTGTAACGACTCGGTCTGTCGTTACGTAAAACTTGCATTAAAAGTTTTGTTATTGACTGTTATGGATTAGATATACTGTTATTGAAGTGTGAGAGTTGGTAGGCTTGGAACCGGAATGGTTGCAGTGATGATTTAGTCAATTAGTCCTTAAAAATGGCCTTAAGATGAGAAAAGTCAACTGAGTTGACTTATTGGCAAACGACCTCGGAATGCGAATTTTATGACTCGTATAGGTTTCGTTAGGTAATTTGGGACTTAAGAGTGTGTTCAGAATAATTTTGTGATGTCCGGTGTATAATTAGGCTTGAATTGATGAAAGTTAGTTTTTGGTGATTTTTGGTCGGCACTGGAAAATAGTCTATCGGGGTCGGAATAGAATTCTGACTATTGGAACAGGTTCGTAATGTCATTTTGGATGTGTCTGCAAAATTTCAGGTCAATTAAAGTTGTTTTGGATAGTTTCGGCATCTTTGGTGGATTTTAGAAATTTCAAAGTTCTTAGGCTTGAATCCGATGTAAATTTTGTGTTTTGATGTTAGTTTTGGTGTTTTGAGAGTGAAAATAAGTTTGAATGATCATATGTGATGTGTTGGTATAGTTGGTTGGGGTCCCAAAGAGCTCGGGTGAGTTTTGGATAGGTTTGGGCTGCGTCGTGCTCGTTTTTCTTATGCTTCAGCGTCATTTCTTCAAGCATAAATGATATCATATTGAACAAATGAGCTCCGATTACTGCTTTGAATGTAGTATTAGATCTGTTTCGAGGAGTTGTGATCGTTGGTTATGTATGTGCATAGGGTGTAGTTCTATCGGGTCTTTATAGCGATATTTGAGTAAGGTAAGTAATTGGGTGTTGAAGGATTGAGACGTGTTGGTTATGTTCCTTCTGGTTCGGGTGGCATGGTATCATTTGATTTCCCCCGTGGTTATGGCAATGCACCTCGAGTAATTGACGTCGAATTTCGCATGGTTATTGATTTTGAGCAAGGTGGCTTGGAGTGTGTCAACTGGTCCAGCGGTTGGATGGGATCACGCCTTGCAGCTCTGTTAAGTAGAGGTATGATCCTTGGTGTCGGATTTGTGTGATATGGTTTCACGATGTGTATCAGGTTTTTAACATGATCTGGTAATGGTAAGTGTTAGTGGCAGGATAGTCCTCTCGTGTGAGTCTTCTTTATTTAATGAATTGAGCTCTTGGTATGTGGTTATTGAGTGCAGAAGTTGCACAAGTTATGGCTCTGGATGGTATTGATACTGATCGGACGAATGGTTTCCGGTTTATGCGTGTTTCTTTTATCATCGGCAGTATATGGAAGTGTTAGAGCGAGGCATGGTTTGATAAGAGGGTATGTACCGGTATTGAGTTGGTTGAACAACTATGGTGGTTAGGAGTTATCACTATGAGTGGATGAGCCACGCGGTATATTATGTGATTTCATATTGGGTTACGGATATGGCTTGATACAGCGGTCAGACAAATTCAGCTTATAGTCGCGGAAATTTGATCTTGCAAATTATTTCAAAAGTGGAAACTTGGTTCTAAGGTTTATGGGTCAAGATTGGATTTCGAAATTTCAACTGTGTTGTGCTATTAGACCTATATGGGGTAAGGTGACGTGGAATCACCTCCGATCATGTGCATGGTAGGTTACACAACAATTTTGGCAATGTTTGGAAAGACTCTAGGCACGTTTGAGGACGAACGCTTGTTTAAGTGGGGGAGAATGTAACGACCCGGTCTGTCGTTACGTAAAACTTGCATTAAAATTTTTGTTATTGACTTGTTATGGATTGGATATACTGTTATTGATGTGTGAGAGTTGGTAGGCTTGGAATCAGAATGGTTGCAGTGATGATTTAGTCACTTAGTCCTTAAGAATGGCCTTAAGATGAGAAAAGTCAATTGAGAGTTGACTTATTAGTAAACGACCTCGGAATGTAGATTTTACGGCTCGGATAGCTTCGTTAGGTAAATTGGGACTTAGGAGTGTTTTCAAAATAATTTTGTGATGTCCGGTGTAGAATTAGACTTGAATTGGCGAAAGTTAGTGTTTGGTGATTTTTGGTCGGCAGTGGAAAATAGTCTATCGGGGTCGGAATGGAATTTTGACAGTTGGAACAGGTTCGTAATGTCATTTTGGATGTGTCTGCAAAATTTCAGGTCAATCGGAGTTGTTTTGGATAGTTTCGGCATCTTTGGTGGATTTTAGAAATTTCAAAGTTCTTAGGCTTGAATCCGATGTAAATTTGGTGTTTTGATGTTTTGAGAGTGAAACTAAGTTTGAATGATCATATGTGATGTGTTGGTATAGATGGTTGGGGTCCCAAGGAGCTCAGGTGAGTTTTGGATAGGTTTGGGCTGCGTCGTACTCGTTTTTCTTATGCTTCAGCGTCGTTTCTTCAAGCATAAATGATATCATATTGAACAAATAAGATCCGCTTATTGTTTTGAATGAAATATTAGATCCGTATCGTGATTACGGACCCGTAGCAAAAAGAATCGTCAAATTTGGACATCGTATGAGGATTTTATGGCCATTTTACCAAGGTTGCCAGATCTTTTAGGTTAATAACGAAATTGCCCCAGACGGCGTATTAAAAGCCTGCACTATTTGCAAATCTTAAAACATACATATCTCCTTCATTATAAGGTCAAATTGAGTGATTCAAAAGCCTAAATTGATTATAATTTCACAAGGAATCCATTGGGAGCAGTAAAACGCATGAACAGTATATATATAACGAGCAGTCCGAGTTTTCTTCCAATTTTTGAAGGGGAAGAAGCTTTTGAGGCGATTTTTAAGAGAGGAAATCATTGTTCTTCATTGAGTTAAGGATTTTGGACCCTAAAATTCGATTATATGTGATTAAGGATCAAAATATCAGTGTTTAATTCATAAAAAATCAGTGGAAAAATGGGGTTTAGGTCTTGAGATTATGAGACCTTTAGGGGTCGATTTGAGGGGTCAAACGGACTCCGATTTTGGCGTTCTTTATATGTATGGACTCGTGAGATAATGAAGAACAGTTTTGTATAAAAAATTCTGAGTTTCGGGACGTGGGCTTTGGGGTCGGATTTTGACCAGTTTCGGATTTTTGGGCTAATTTTGATATCTTTCAATTGGAATTCGTTCTTTAAGCATAAATTAATGATAAAAATATGAACTTGATAGATTGGAGCCTTCGGAAGTTGATTCGAGAGACAAGCGTATTGCAGAATAGTTCCGGGCTAGTTTTGAGGTAAGTAATGTCTTTAAATTCTATCCTGAGGGTATAAAACCCCGGACTGAGCACCCTTTCACGGGTTTTGAAATAAAAAGGTGGAAACTTTGGAACATATTTCCTATTTAGGCGACTATTGAGTTACAAAACCGATTTTTAAGCCTTTGCTTAAATAGTATTTATATATTATGATATGTTTTGGGTTGTAAGCCATGTTTGGGGACTAGTGCCGATCTGTTTACCCCTTGGGGGATGTGTTTACTATATTTTCCTCACTGATATGTTATGATTTTTCACTCAGTCTTTTTCTGATAAATTGTTTTGACACTCAGAGTATTTTGATACTATTTATTGAAAAATGAAACACTGATTTTGGGTCGAGAACCCGGTATATTTATGGCCTGATGGGCAAATTGAGAGTGTCTGACTGAGTGAGGCTGCGGGCTTATGTTGTGAGCGATTTATGCCGTGATGCGGCTTGTTATATAGTGCTTGGGCTGTAGGAGCCCCTCCGGAGTCTGTACACACCCCCAGTGAGCGCCGATACCGATTGAGTGATGCCCGCGGGGCTTATGCTGAGTGATTGCGAGGATGCCTGATGGGCTGTTACTGAGTGACTGTGAGGATGCCTGGTGGGCTGATACCGAGTGACTGTGAGGATGCCTGATGGGCTGATATTGAGTGATGGTGAGGATGCATGATGGACAATGGTTACGATAAATGATTTTGGCCCGAGGGGCAGTTTTATGAAGATTTTTACTGAGTTTTCGAACTATGATTTTCTTCATTTTCAAACTGGTTTTTACTGAGAATTTTACTGAGATATACTAATATTGTACTTGTTTTCAAAGGATTTCTGGAAACTGATTTCGAACATATTATTTGATGAATACTTCATGGTGACTTGGTGTTTTACTGGTTTTGTGGAATGGTGTATCTGTACTATGTGTTTTATATTACGCAGACTGTGATTTATTTTCATTACTACTGAGTTGGCGTACTCATAAAGACTCCATGTGCCTCTGTGCACAAATTCAGGTGACGGTTCGGAGCAGTAGCTGTCTCAGTTCGTTAGCAGTTGTTTACGGGATTTCGAGGTAGTTGTCCAGCGTCCACAGCTTCTCCACTTCCCTTCCTTATTATGTTTTTAGCATTTGACTCAGAGACACATATTATAGTTTTAGAAGAGTTAGATTTAGTTTCATAGATGCTCATGACTATTGACTCCAATTCTTGGGAGGTTGTTTAGAATATTATGGGGACGCTAAGACTTAATTATATTATTTGTGCTATGGTTGCATGCTTATTATTAAATTGTGAACTATTATAATTCAATAAACGCGTAGTAAGGTGATGGTTGGCTAGCCTAGTTCCACGATAGGTGCCATCACGACATGTTATGATTTGGGGGCGTGACAAACTTAATATAATATAACGTATGTCTTTTGTTTAAAAAAAAAAAAGACCTTAAATGTTAAAACAGCCTTAAAACAAGAGGTTTATTTTTTTAGTAATTCCCTTTATTATAAAATCCAAATTCTTTATGCCAAATAAATCAGAAGTCTTAGTTATAATAAATCAAAATGTAAAGCTTATGTAAAATTAATCCAATGTCCTTGTACATTTAATGTTATGGCATGAGCTCTAGAAGGACAAATATTCTATCTCTTTGTACTACTTATATTTAAAGTCTGAAATTATTCTGACCATGTATGTCTTATAACATTTTTGTTTACACAATATTTTATTTGTTTATATAAATAGAATTTGGAAACTTAATATATCATTATGTATATTTGTTATTGTGTAAAGCGTAAAATTCTAGCTTTTGAATTCTGCTCAATTTCTATTGTATTATTCATTGTTTTCTACTCTTAGATTTTATTTTCTAACACATAATAAAATAAAATTTACGTGATAATGAATATTAGGTTGCTAAAGTTCGATACATCTACAAGATGAATGTTGAAAATACGGATGTTATGATGAATGTACGATCACACAAGATTAGATAAGATTAAAAATTATCACGTTCTCTAGAAGTTCAAGTAGCACGCATTAAAAATAAAATGAATATAGGTCCTTTGAGATGGTTTAGTCTTCTCTTATTATGTAACATTAAAAAAGGAATAAATTAACCATCAAATGCTATTTATAGGTGTATAACCGTCATTCACTATCTATATTTATATTTGTGAGCATGTAAGTTTTACCCTAAATAAATTAGTCCTATTTATTTTTAAATTTTTAAAGGATTTTTGGTAATTATTTGAAATTATTTGCATTTTAGTTACATTTTTCATTTTTTGAAGTTATGAGAAAATAACAAAAAAATATTTAAATCTTCAGCATATTGCATTATTAGGTTTTAAATTTAATTTAATACCTAATTACATAATTTGATTATATCATCAAAAGAAAATAAAAAAAATATTTATTTTTGAGATTGTTAGTTTTAATGTTAGAATTAGTAGTTTTACTTTTTATAACTTAGGATTGACTAATTAGTTAAATAATAAGGGTAAATACACAATTAAGTTATAAATTAAGATAGCCTAGTACTTAATTAGGATTTTGGTTAAATTAATTAGATGTTTTAGAAGTTAATTGAAGAAATAGGGGTTTAATTAGATTTAGCCGGACTGGGCCAGTTGAAAAGCAGTCCAATCCCAAACTTAAACAAAAATACCCAAGCCCAATACCCTTAAACCGCTACAGCCTGCCACTTAATTAAACGACATCGTTTAAGTGCTAGGTGATCATGGTCGTTGATCTTCAAGAGATCCAACGGTCCGGAACTGACCCGGCACTTGACATATATATGTCCTAACCCCTTAATACCTCCCTCATTTCAAACTACCCCCTTCTCACATCTCTCTCATAGCCTCCCCCAAACCATAGACGCCTTATCACCCTTCTCCCTAAGCCGCCCCCAAACCCTAGCTGCCCTAATACCCTCCGCTGGAAATCGCCTACGGCGGCAGCAAACACTTAACACCACCCAAATCCACCCCATTCTCCCCCCCCCCACTTTTCCTAAACTCTATCTTACCAATCAAACCCAAAAAAACACCATAAAAATCCAACATATCTTGAATCTGAGAAACTCATAAACCTTAACGCTGCCTAGCCCGCCAACGGCGGCGGTGGAACTCCAAACCCACTTAAACTCACCCAACACACTCTCCTCACCTTCTTGAATCTCACCCTACCAAACAAATCCCCAAAAACCCCACAAAAAATAACAGATCTCAGATATGAAAACTTAGAAACCCTAGAGCTGCCGCCGGAAATCGCCTATGGAGGCGGCAAAACCCTAAACCTACCTAAACTCATACCATACAACCACCACACCCCCTAGAACCTCAATCTACCCATAAATCTCAAAAATACCCTACTGAAAACTCTAGATCTAAGATCTGAGATTTTCAAAACCCTAAATCCAACCTAGTCCGTATAATAATTCTCCTGCCAATATCTCTCATCAAGGATCCCAAATCCCAGATGGGTGTATTGGCATGAGGGTTTTTAGCGGCTAGATTTCTCTTCTTTTAAAAAAAAATAGTTCTTAGGTATATTTTTCTGTTTTCCTTTATTGCGTGTTTTATCGTTATATTTTGTGTTTATTTTAGTTGTCGCTGTTTTTTTTCTTGTTTGTTATTGTGTTTAAATTGTTTAATTAAACAAACTTAGTTAGAAAGAAGTAAAATCAGTGTTAGGCATAATTTCTTTTTCTTCTTTGCTTTACTGTTTTTCATTTATTTTTTATTATATGTTTTATCTTTATTAATTTCGTTCATGTTTTAAAGTATTATTGTTTTGTTGTTTATCTTGTTTAAATTAATTGCTTTTAGTCTATTATTGTTTGTTGTTTCATTTAGTAGTTGTTTAAGGAATTGGGCCTCACGGAAGTGGCATGTTCCACTTGGCTCATAAACTGGGCATGTCTGATAGACATGCCCATAACTTTGTTAAAAGTTCAAGATCCCAAAGTCCTTAGGCCAAGAGTCACATGACTCAGGCCCATAACTAGTCTGGTTCTAAGGCAATTCCAAGACCTTTAAGGGTCAATTTTGGAATCCAATTTCTGAAAGTTTTCATAAAATGTTAGAAACTTCTAGAATAGGGATAACTGTCCCAGTGCTGAGTATGAAGGATAGGGATAAGATCCCAATTATCTAAAAATTGAACAGTTGTCCATTTTCTGAGATAAGAAGGTAACAGAAATTGGACAGCTCTCAAAATTTCTGTTAAGAAAGTATCTTTTCCCTTATTTTAGGAAACGCTGGCAGATTCTTTTTGGGTACCTAATCCTTATCCCTTTCACTCCCTCACTCTATATAAATACTCATTTGCTTCATTATAAGGAAATACATATACTTACACTTATACACCTACACACACATATACACGAAATCACATAGAAAGTTTCTATGTTGCCTTAAGATTTTCTCTTCATTTTTAAAAGAAAAATTTCTGGAAAATCAACTTTGATCTTTCAGAAACGAAAATACACTCCTTTCCTATTTTAAAAGTACGACTATTTTTTCCTATTCTACTAGGTTTCATTGCTGATGCTTTACTTCAAGCTTTTTTTCAGAGTTTGTTTTTGGTTTGAATGTGATTTTATGCATAAACTAAATTAATACATACATCATGTTAGTTAAAGTTGTTTGGTTGGAAGTTGTATATAAATTTATGTAGAGTTTAATTATTTACATTGTTGAGGCCATTTAAGTTATGTTAGCTCTGTGTTAAAATTTTCTGGAAACTGCAAAGTCTGTTTAAAGCTTTCACATGTTCTTAAGATCTATACGTTACTATGTAATCGTAGAAACAAAAAAAAATATTTTTAGAAAATTTGTTAGAGTAGCAATACATAGATTTGTTATTACTGATGTAATAATTTTGCTTCTTTTATATTATATTCTCTTATGCAATGTGCTGGTTTAATTAGTAGCTTTACTATATCGTTTAAAATAATTAAATATAGTTCTAAGTCATGAAAAGTTGGGTTTTGCAAGCAAACTTAACAGTAATCGGGGTACATTTTCAGGCACTATTCAATTGGGTCTATGAGATTGTACTCTGGATTTTTGGCTAATAAATCAGATTGATAATTCGATTAAAGGCATTGATTCTTTAAAGTTTTAAATACACAATGAGTTTTAAACTTATCACTTTAACATAAGATAATATAAGAAATAGAAGGCTTAGGAAATCAGTAGGAAAATTATCAAATTTAGCCAGATTTTTTATTTAGTTTACTTGCGTCCCAAACCTATTCAGCTTCCTGTTTTAAAAGATAGATAAAATATAAGTAAATTTTACAATTGTTATTACAAATTTTAGTCTAAAACTCGTTCAAACAAATGCGTATTGGGCCAGATCTCGACTCATCTTCACCAGGCCCAAATCATTTTTAATTAACTTCATTTAGTTGTGCATAAAATGAGCACTGGGTCAGAGTCATTTGGACTCATCATCAGGACCAAATCTTCTTGAATTAAATTTATTTAGTTGATTAAATGCTTGATAACATGTGTATTGGGTCAGAGTCATTTGGATTCCATGATCACTAGGCCCAAATCGTTTTGACTAAATTTAGCTGCTTTAAAATATGCATTGGACCAAAATTAATTAGACTCAAGCAGGCCCAAATTCATTTTAAATTAAATTCAATAGCTGGTCCAAATAATGGACATACACGTCTTGGTCCAGAGTCTATTTGGACTCGGCCTTTATCAGGCCCAAAGCCCCTTTATATATAGATCCATTGGGCAGTTAATACATAAGCTGTCCCATTTAATACAAGTAAACATATCACATAGTATTGAACATTTACACTTAGCCACACGACATAGAGTATTTATCTTAGAGACATAAGCATAACTTAAGGTACTCATAATCGAATTAATTATTACAATTATGTACACGCACGTGTGACATAGTGTAACGACTTGACCGGTCGTTCTGAGAGTTTAGCCCTGTTATCTCCCATTTCTCCTTCATTATTTGTTGTTCAGTTCTATTATGTGGTATCGGGTCGGTTGGCTCGGGTTCGGAGTGATTTTTGGAAAAAGAATGAAACACTTAACCTCTTAAGTTTGGTTATTTAGTGGAAAAGTCAACCAAAAGTTGACTCATAGGTATATGATCTCGGAATATGTTTTTTACGGGTCGGATGGCTTCGTTAGGTTATTTGGGATTTAGGAGTGTGTTCGAAATTTTATTCGGAGGTCCGTGGTAGAATTAGGCTTGAATTGGCAAAATAGGATTTTTGGCGATTTCCGGTCGGCAGTGAAAAATTAGCTATTGCGGTCGGAATGAAGATTTGGAAGTTGGAACAGGTTCGTAGTGTCAATTGGGACGTGTGTGCAAAAGTTTAGGTCATTCATACGTGGTTTGGCTATTTTCGGCATCGTTGGCGAATTTTTCGGAAGTTTAAAAATCTTAGGCTTGAATTTCGAGTACATTTGGTGTTTTGATGTTGTTTTGGGTGTTCCGAGGGTTCGCCTAAGTCCGTGGGATGATATGTGGTGTGTTGATATATTTGGTTGAGGCCCCGAGGGCTCGGGATTTGATTTCGTATGGTTAACGGAGGTTTGGAATTGAAAAATGCAACAAAGCTGCTGTTGGTGCCAGTCTACTGGTGTGGCCGCACCTGTGGATGGGGAGCCGCAGGTGCGATGGGCACAAGTTCGGAGAACGTGCCGCAGAAGCGGAAAATGGAGGCAGGGGCAGCCTCTGCAGATGCGAAAGGGATCGCACATGCGAGCCCCCAGGTGCGAATGGAAACCGCAGATGCGGAAAATGGGAGCTTAAGTGGGGCGCGCAGGTGCGCACCTGGGATCGCAAGTGTGAGGATTTCGTCCGCAGGTGCGGAACCGTTAGGCAGAGCATATAAATTCCAGCCTTCACGAATTTTCTAATTTCTATCATTTTTGAAGACGGGTTTGGAGCTTTTTAAGGGATTTTGAAGAGGGGTTCAAGGGGAAACGCATTGAGGTAACGCTTTTGTGATGACCCAAGGGGTCATCCTATGAATTTAGACTCCATTCTAAGTTTATTAGCCATAAAAAGATTAATTTTAAATACCTCGATTTGCGTGCGTAGTCCGGACGTGAAACCAGAAAGCTTTTATGTGAAAATATGAGAAATAGTGGTTTCTAGAGTTAAAATTTGATTATAGTTTACTTTGGGTCAACATTTTGAGTAAACGGACCCGGATCTGTGATCCGACAATCCTGGGAGGTCCGCAGTAAATATGGAACTTGGGCGTATGCCCGTAACTGAATTACGAGGTCCCAAGCCTTAGAAATAAATTTCGGAAAGAAATTATTTTGCTGAAATATTTATGAAATAAAGAAAAGAGTTAATGTTTGAAACCATTGGTATCGGGGCCGTATTTTGGTTCCGGAGCCCGATACATATTTGTTATAGTATTTGAATGTTAACTGTGTAATTTGGTAAAAAACAGAGTTTATTTGACGTGATTTGGACATCCGGTTGAGAAATAATGAACTTTAAGAGTTCTTGAGAAAAATGACGAGTTTTGAGGTTTAATTCATAGTTTTACATGTTAGTTTCATTATTTGATCGCACGAGCAAGTCCGTATGATATTTTTAGACTTGCGTGCATATTTGGTTTAGAGCCCCGAGAGCTCGGGTGAGTTTTGGATAGGCCACAAGATGTTTTTGCACTTAAAAGAATCCTAGGTTTTGCTGTTACTGGTGCACCTAGGAGTAGTGCTATGCGATCACATGTCCCCTTACGCGATCACATAGTGTAAAGTTCAGGGGGTCACCAACTGTGCTATGCAAACGCACAGCTCTCCCCGCGAACGCACTGGGTTAAATTGGACCTGGGGGAGGGGAGCCCAAATACCCTATGCGAACGCAGCCCCCCCCCCCCCCCCCCCTACGCGATTGCGGTGGCCATTAAGGCCTGGCCCTATGCGAACGCATAGAAGGACTGCCCATGTATATAAATTCACTCTTAAACACAGACAAAACCCTTTTCTTTCATATTTTTCGAACTACACAGCCCTAAGGACGATGTTCTTCATCAAAGTTCATCCCCAAGTTGTTGGTAATAAATTTTAAACTTTACTCTTTCAATTACCCAATGTTTTTCATCACTTTTAAATAAAAAAAACTAAGAATTTTCATGGTAAAAATTGAGGGTTTGGGTAGAATTAGGGAGTTTTGTAAAAAAATCAAATCTTTACCTTGAATGGAGGTCGGATTTCAAAACTAATTGTATATTCGGGTTCGTGGGTGAATGGGTAAACATAATTTGGTCCGAACCCCGAGTTTGGACCAAACGGGTCCGGGGTCGGGTTTTCACTTTTTTTAGAAAACTTAGGAAAAGTTATAACTTTCAGTAAAGTTAGTTCCTTTAGTATTAATTATTGATATTAAGTTAATTATGGTTAGATTCGGGTGTATTGGAGGTGAATTCAAAAGGAAAAGTTATAATTGATCAGTGAGTGGCCTGCGAATTTGAGGTAAGTGCTTGGTTTAACCTTGACTTGAGGGGATAGGAATTTGAAAATGCATGTGTTTGGTGTATATGAGGTGACGAGTGTCTATGCACCACCAAATGGTCAACTTACATAATCCCTTCCCCGTTTCCAATCTAATTGCTTCATGTTCATTGTTGTTTTCTATAATTACTTGGCTTGTTATATTGTTGTAAGTCTTGTTGCAATCATGTTCGGGAAAGTATTAGTTGTTTTCCTTGTGGTACATAAAGACCGAGTGGGTTGACATTGTTTTACGATATATATATATATTCCTGTTGGTTCATTTTGAGATATTATTTATGAAGTTTGTGAGAACTACCGTTTATTGTTTATGACTGTTGAGACAAAAGTATTGTGAAAGGCTTGGCCTGAATTGTGAAAGTTTTTGATAAATATATAAATATATATGACTGTGAAAAGAGTGGACAGGGGAAATAAATGTATATGACTGTGATAAGGGTGGACAGGAGAAAAAAAAAATTATATATATATATATATATATATATATATATATATATATATATATATATATATATATATATATATATATATATATATATATATATATGACTGTGATAAGGGTGGATAAGATAAAAAAAAAATATATGACTGTGATAAGGGAGGATACTTGTGTTTTACTGAATTTCAACGATATCTTACTGGTTCTGAAACTCAAGGATTTGAAGCTTACAGATTTGGAAAAGTTTAATGTTTTACTCTAATGTTTCTCATATTATGCACCTTTGGTTATTTTAAGGTGAAGTTTGGAACTTTGGGAAATTCATGTGAGACCTTGGTTACAGCTGAGGTGTCACGACCCCAAATCCTAACAGGTCGTGATGGCGCCTATCGTGGAACTAGGCTAGCCAACCATCACATTACTACGCATTTGTTCTATTATAATAATTCACAATTCAATAATAAACAACAACCATAGCATAAAATAAATTCTTTAAGTCGTAGCGCCCCAATAATAGTCTAAACAACTCTAACCAAAGCCTCCCAAGACTGGAGTCAATATGGTCACGAGCATCTACGAAATAAAACTAACTCTACTAATGTCTTGAATAAAGTCTAGGAATGAAATGCTAAAGCTAAATAAGGAAGGGAAATGGAGAAGCTGTGGACGCTGGACAACTACCTCGAAATCCCGTAAAACTGCAGCTAACGAACAGAGACAACTACTGCTCCGAGCCGGTACCTGGATCTGTGTACAAAGGCACAGGGAGTAATGATGAGTACGCCAACTCAGTAGTAATGAAAATAAATCGCAGTCTGAGAAAATACGAAACACACAGCACAGATACACCAATTCACAAAAACAGTAAATCACCAAGTCACCATAAGTATTCATCAAATACATAAGTTCGAAAACCGTTTTCCAGAAATCCTTTGAAACAAGTATAATATCAATATATCTCAGTAAAACTCTCAGTAAAATCAGTTTGAAAAACGAAGTGAATCATAGTCAAAAACTCAGTAAAATTTATCATAAATCTGCCCCTCGGGCCACAATCATTTCTCATAACAATCTCAGTATCAGCCCATCAGGCAACCTCACAGTCACTCAATATTAGCCCATCAGGAAACCTCACAATCACTCAGTATCAGCCCCGCGGGCCACATCACTCATTAGGTACCTGCGCTCACTGGGAGTGTGTACAGACTCTGGAGGGACTCCTACAGCCCAAGCGCTATAACAAGCCACAACATGGCATAAATCACACACAATATTGGTCCGCAGCCTCTCTCATATCACAACATGCTCACAATAATGGCCCGCAACCTCACTCAGTCAGACACTCTCAACATGCCCTAAGGACGATGTTCTTCATCAAGAAACGACTGAGTGAAAATTATACATATCAGTGAGGAAATAGTAAAATCAGTCCTCAAGGGGTAAACAAATCGGCACTAGGCCCCAAACAAGGCTTACAGCCCAAAACATATCAAATATATATCAATACTATTAAGCATAGGCTTTAGAATCGATTTCACAACTCAATAGTTTCCTAAATAGAGAATATATTTCCAAAGTTCCAACCTTTGCATTCCAAAACCCGTGAAGGGTGCACAGTCTAGGGTTTCATACCCTCAGAACAGGATTTAAAGACATTACTTACCTCAAACTAGCCCGGAAACTATTCCGTAATATGCTTGCCTCTCGAATCAACTCCCGAATGCTCCAAATCTACCAAGTTCAGATTTTTATCATCAAATTATGCTTAAGGAATGAATTCCAATTGAAAAATATCAATTTTAGCTCAAAACCCGAAATCGGTGAAAACCCGACCCCCAGGCCCGCTTCTCGGAACTCAGAAATTTGTATACCAAAATGTTCTCGTCATCTCATGTGTTCGTACATATAAAGAACGCAAAAAATCGGAGTTCGTTTGACCCCTCAAATCGACCCCTAAAGGTCTCATAATCTCAATCCCTAACCCCACCTTTTTCTACTGATTTTCATGAATTAAGCACTGAGATTATGTTCCTTAATCACCTATAATCAAGTTTTAAGGTCCAAAATACTTACCTCTATGATGAACACTGATTCTTCCACTTCAAAATCACCTCAAAAGCTTTTTCCCGTACAAAAATGGTGTTAAAATAGGTTAGGGTCGCGGAAGGGTTTTAATTTAACTGCCCAGTTATTTATGCACTGCGATCGCGGACATAAGGTCGCAATCGCGAAGAACAACTTTCCACAGACCCTCAAATACCCTACGCGATCGCGAAGCTCCACACGCGACCGCGATTCACAGAACCTCAACCCCACGCGATAACCCTGCACACGCGATCGCAAAGAACAAATAGACTCTCTCACCTCATCCGCCTGTAACCCTACGTGATCGCAAGCAAGGCCACACGATCGCATTGCCCTAGCCTGCCAAGCTATGCGATCGCAGACGCACTTACGCGATTGCATAGAACAATTTCACCTGCCTCAACTCTTTACTCTACGCGATCGCGACCTGATCCTCGCGATCGCGATGAACGATTTCCTATTGCACTGACACCAGAAAACCAACATTTTTCCCAAGTCCAAAAGTGCCCGTTAACCATCCAAAATTAATCCCGAGCCCCCTCGGACCCCAACAAAACATACCAACACGTCACATACGCTCATTCAAACTTAGTTGCACCCTCGGAACACCAAAACTAACATCAAAACACCGAAATCACATCGGATTCAAGCCTAAGAACTTTCAAATTTCTAAAATCCACCAACGATGCCGAAACTATCCAAAACAACTCCGAGTGACCTGGAATTTTGCAGACATATCCAAAATGACATTATGAACCTGTTCCAACTGTCGGAATTCCATTCCGACCCCGATAGCCTATTTTCCACTTCCGACCGGAAATCACCAAAACTAGCTTTCGCCAATTCAAGCCTAATTCTACATCGGACATCACAAAATTATTCTGAACACACTCCTAAGTCCCAAATCACCTAACGAAGCTATCCGAGCCATAAAATCCGCATTCCGAGGTCGTTTACCAATAAGTCAACTCTCATTTGACTTTTCCAACTTTAACGCTATTTTTAAAGACTAAGTGACTAAACTCTCACTACAACTATTCGATTTCAAGCCTACCAACTCTAACACATCAATAACAGTATAACCAACCTATGACCAGTCAATAACAGTAATTAAAAATGCAGGTTCTACATAATGACAGACCGGGTCGTTACATTCTCCCCCTCTTAAACAAACGTTCGTCCTCGAACGGGTCTAGAAATATACCTGGAGTCTCAAACAAGTGAGGATATATGCTCTGCATCTCCCAATCGGTCTTCCAGGTAGCCTCCTCCACTGGCTGACCTCTCCATTGTACTTTCACTGAAGCTATATCCTTGGACCTCAACTTTCTGACCTTGCGAGCCAAAATTGCTACTGGCTCTACCTCATATGACATATAACCCTCAAGCTGAACTGTGCTGAAGTCTAACACATGAGACGGGTCACCAACATATTTCCTGAGCATCGACACATGAAATACTGGATGAACACTCGATAGGCTGGGTGGCAAGGCAAGCCTATAAGCCACCTCTCCAACCTTCTGAAGCACCTCAAAAGGACCAATAAACCGAGGACTCAACTTTCCTCTCTTCCCGAATCTCATAATACCCTTCATAGGTGATACCTTCAACAATACCTTGTCACCTACCATAAATGACACATCCCGGACCTTCCTGTCCGCATAACTCTTCTGCCTAGACTACGCAGTGCGAAGTCGCTCCTGAATCAACTTCACATTATCCAACGCATCCTGAATCAAATCTTTTCCCAATAACTTAGCCTCTCCAGGATCAAACCAACCAACCGGAGATCTACACCTCCTACCATATAAAGCTTCATACGGGGCCATCTGAATACTAGACTGATAGCTGTTATTATATGCAAACTTCGCTAGTGGCAGAAACGGATCCCATGAACCACCAAAATCAATCACACAAGCCCGTAACATGTCCTCCAAAATCTGAATAGTCTGTTCCGACTGCCCATTGATCTGAGGATGAAATGCAGTGCTCAACTCTACATTAGTACCCATGCCTCTCTGTACGGCCCTCCAAAGCTGAGATGTGAAATGAGTACCTCTGTCAGAAATAATAGAAACCGGAACTCCATGCAACCGAAAAATCTCCTTAATGTAAATACCAGCTAACCGCTCTGAAGTATAAGTAGTACTGACAGGAATGAAATGCGCGTACTTGGTCCATCTATCCATAATGACCCAAATAGCATCAAAACCCTTCTAAGTCCGTGGAAGCCCAACTACAAAGTCCATAGTAATTCGCTCCCACTTCCACTCCGGAATATCTAACCTCTGAAGCAAACCACCTGGTCTCTGGTGCTCATACTTGACCTGCTGGCAGTTGAGACACCGTGCTACATACTCAAAAATATCTCTCTTCATCCGCCTTCACCAATACTGTTGTCTCAGATCCTGATACATCTGCGCGACACCCGGATGAATAGAATACCGCGAACTATGAGCCTCTACTAATATCAACTCTCGAATCCATTCCACATTGGGCACGCAAATACGGACCTGCATCCTCATAAATCCGTCATCACCAATAGTCATATCCCTGGCATCACCCCGACGGACTCTATCCTGAAGAACAAACAAGTGTCGGTCATCATACTAGCAAGCTGTAATCTGATCATAGAGAGAAGACCGGGAAGCCATGCTAGCTAATACCCGTGGAGAGTCTGAAAAATCCAATCTCACCAACTGACCCGCTAAAGCCTGAACTTCAAGTGCTAAAGGTCGCTCTACTACTGAAAGGTATGCTAGACTCCCCAAACTCTCGGCTTTGCAAATCAAGACATCGGCCACTACATTGGCCTTCCCTGGGTGATACAAAATAGTTAAGTCATATTCCTTGAGAAGCTCTAACCATCTCCTCTGCCGCAAATTCAAATCCTTCTGCCTCAGCAGATACTGCAAGCTACGATGATCAGTGAAAATCTCACACTGCACCCCATACAAGTAATGTCGCCAAATCTTTAAGGCATGAACAATGGCAGCTAACGCAAGATCGTGCATTGGATAGTTCTTCTCGTGCACCTTCAACTGTCTAGATGCGTAGGCAATCACCCTACCGTCCTGCATCAATACCGCTCCCAAGCCAACTCTAGAAGCATCACAATAGACTGTATAAGAACCCGAACCAGTAGGCAAAACTAGTACCGGAGCTGTGGTCAATGCTGACTTGAGCTTCTGAAATCTCTCCTCACACTCGTCGGACCATCTGAATGGATCACCCTTCTGGGTCAATCTAGTCAATGGTGAAGCAGTAGAAGAGAATCCCTCCACAAAGCGATGGTAATATCCCGCCAAACCAAGGAAACTCCTAATCTCAGTAGCTGAGGGCAGTCTGGCCCAACTCTGCACCGCCTCAATCTTCTGCGGATCAACCTGAATACCCTCACTAGACACCACGTGCCCCAAGAAAGCTACTGAACCAAGCCAAAACTCACACTTGGAGAATTTTGCATAAAGCTTCTCCTCCCTCATTCTCTGTAACACAATCCTCAAGTGTTGAGCATGCTCTTCTTGGCTACGAGAATAAACCAGGATGTCATAAATGAACACAATGACGAACGAATCAAGGTAAGGTTGAAACACACTGTTCATCAATTGCATGAACGCGGCTGGGGCATTGGTCAGCCCAAATGACATAACCAGGAATTTGTAATGACCATATCTAGTCCTGAAAGCAATCTCAAAATGTCAGAATCCCGAATCTTCAACTGATGATACCCAGACCTCAAGTCAATCTTGGAGAACACCTTAGCTCCTTGAAGCTGATCAAACAAGTCATCAATATGAGGCAAAGGATAACGATTCTTCACCGTAACCTTATTCAGCTGTCTATAATCAATACACATACGCATGGAGCCATATTTCTTTTTCACAAACAACACCGGTGCACCCCAAGGTGACACACTAGGCCAAATGAACCCTTTATCTAAGAGTTCCTGAAGCTGTTCTTTCAATTCTTTCAACTCCGCGGGTGCCATGCGGTAAGGTGGAATAGAGATAGGCTGAGTGTCTGGCACCATGTCAATACCAAAGTCAATATCCCTGTCAGGTGGCATGCCTGGCAAGTATGCGGGGAATACATCCGGAAATTCACGGAATACAGGAACAGAATCAACAGATGGAGTCTCACTACTATCATCTCTCACAAAAGCAAGATAAGATTCACACCCTTTCTCAACCATACGTTGAGCCTTTAAATAAGAAATCACTCTGCTAGGTACATGCTCTATAGACCCTCTCCACTTAACTCTCGGAACTCCGGGCATAACTAAGGTCACGGTCTTAGCGTGACAATAAAGAATAACATGACAAGGGGATAACCAATCCATGCCCAGAATCACATCAAAATCAACCATACTGAGTAACATCAAGTCCACTCGGGTCTCCATGCCCCCAATAGATATAAGACACGACCGGAACATGCGGTCCACAATAATAGTATCGCCCACCGGAGTCAAAACATGAACATACGTAACTAAAGACTCACGGGGCATATTCAGAAAGTGAGCAAAATACGACGAAACATAAGAGTATGTGGAACCAGGGTCAAATAAAGCTAAAGCACCACTGTGACAAACTAAAATAGTACCTGTAATCATCGCATCTTACGCCATAGCATTAGCCCTAGCCGGAAGTTCATAGATACGTGGCTGACATCCACCTGCTCGACCTCCCTCTCTAAGGCGGCCTCTAGATGCCTGACCACCTCCCCTAGCTGCCTGAGTAGGTGGTGAAGTGACTGGGACGGAAGCCGAGGGCTGAACCCTCTGCTGAGATGAACTACTAGGACGACGGGGACACTGCCTCCACTCATGTCTGAACTCTCTACACCCATAGCAACTACCTGGAGTTGGAGATGATAACTGACATGATCCCCTGCCACCATGATAACCACCAGACAAACCATGCATAGAAGAACCCTGATAAGATGATTCTCGGGCGGATCTCTGAGCTGGAAGGGCACTAAAAGATGAACGTCCCTGATGAGAATTGCGAGGACCCTGCCCCGAAGATACACCACTGTAAGCTGGGCGAACTGGCTGTGGAGGTCTAAATGGACGACCTCTGTTGTGCTGAAACTGCCCTCTAGAAGGGGCACCACTGAAGCTACCTAATCCCCGAGGCCTCTTGACCTCCCTCTCCTCACGCTCCTGCCTACGAACCGACTCAATGTCCCGAGAAATGTCAACTACCTGCTCAAATGTAGCTCCAGATACTCTCTCTCTCTGGTCATCAAGATCCGAAGATAATAAGTAAGACTATCTAAAAACCTCCTAATCCTCTCCCGATCAGTAGGGACAAACTCAGAAGCATGTCTAGCCAACTCGGAAAACCTTATCTCATACTGAGAACTGACAACTCTCCTTGGCGCATCTGCTCAAACTATTTGCGCTGCTCCTCTCTGTGGGACTGAGGAACATACTTCTCCAAAACGATCTTGGAGAACTACTACCAAGTGAATGGTGCTGAACCAACCAGCCTACGCCTCTCGAATGCCTCCCACCAAGTGAAAGCAGCACCCGCAAATTGAAATGTAGCAAACGTGACCCCCATTGTCTCCAAAATACCCGTAGCACATAGTATCCTCTAGCACTTATCCAAAAAACCTTGGGCAACCTCACCCTTTGTGCCGCTGAAAGTCGGAGGCTGAAGTCTACTGAACATCTCCCACCTACGCTGCTCATCCTCGGGCATAGCTGGAACCACATAGTCCAGAACTGGGGTTACCGGCTGAGCTGGGGCTGCTCCCGATGCCTGAATACCTCGTACAACCTGCTCAAGTGTCCGGGCAGCTGGAGTCTGATCGCCTCCCCCGGCCTGAGTTGCAGTGGCAATAGTGGACATAGAAACTGCCTGAGCTAAACTGGAACACACCGTCAATATCTGAGCCAGGGTCTCCTAAAGACCCAGAATAACAATAGGCACTGCCGGTGCCTGAGCCTGTCCCGCTGGAGCACCATCGGTGGGAACCTGATCCTGAACGATAGGGGGATCCTGGGGTACTATCCCGGCTGCTGCGCGGGCTGGTCCCCTACCTCTACCACGGCCCCAACCCCTTATGGGTCTGGCTGGTGTCTGGTCACCCTAATCGGTATTGCGTGTCCTCACCATCTGTTAGATTTCAAGAATCAATAGATTGACAAGAAAGAGTTCAAGAAATTGAGATTTTTCCTAAGAGTTCTGCAACCTCTCGAAGATAAGTACAGACGTCTCCGTACTAATCCGCAAGACTCTAGTGAACCTGCTCATGACCGTTGAGTCCTATGTAACCTAGAGCTCTGATACCAACTTGTCACGACCCCAAATCCTAACAGGTCGTGATGGCGCCTATCGTGGAACTAGGCTAGCCAACCATCACATTACTACATATTTATTCTATTATAATAATTCACAATTCAATAATAAACAACAACCATAGCATAAAATAAATTCTTTAAGTCGTAGCGCCCCAATAATAGTCGAAACAACTCTAACCAAAACCTCCCAAGACTGGAGTCAACATGGTCACGAGCATCTACGAAATAAAACTAACTCTACTAATGTCTTGAATAAAGTCTAGGAATGAAATTCTAAAGCTAAGTAAGGAAAGAAAATGGAGAAGTTGTGGGCGCTGGACAACTACCTCGAAATCCCGTAAAACTGCAGCTAACAAACAGAGACAACTACTGCTCCGAGCCGGTACCTGGATCTGTGCACAGAGGCACAAGGAGTAATGATGAGTACGCCAACTCAATAGTAATGAAAATAAATCGCAGTCTGAGAAAATACGAAACACACAACACAGATACACCAATTCACAAAAACAGTAAATCACCAAGTCACCATAAGTGTTCATCAAATACATAAGTTCAAAAACCGTTTTCCAGAAATCCTTTGAAACAAGTATAATATCAATATATCTCAGTAAATCTCTCAGTAAAATCAGTTTGAAAAATGAAGTGAATCGTAGTCAAAAACTCAGTAAAATTTATCATAAAATCTGCCCCTCGGGCCACAATCATTTCTCATAACAATCTCAATATCAGCGCATCAAGCAACCTCACAGTCACTCAATATTAGCCCATCAGGCAACCTCACAGTCACTCGATATTAGCCCATCAGGAAACCTCAGAGTCACTCAATATTAGTCCATCAGGAAACCTCACAATCACTCAGTATCAGCCCCGCGGGCAACATCACTCATTAGGTACCTGCACTTACTGGGGGTGTGTACAGACTCCGGAGGGGCTCCTACAGCCCAAGTGCTACAACAAGCCACAACATGGCATAAATCACACACAATATCGGCCCGCAACCTTTTTCATATCACAACATCCTCACAATAATGTCTCGTAGCCTCACTCAGTCAGACACTCTCAACATGCCCTTCAGGCCATAAATATACCGGGTTCTCAACCTAAAAACAATGTTTCATTTTCAATAAATAGTATCAAAACACTCTGAGTGTCAAAACAATTTTTCAAGAAACGCATGAGTGAAAATCATAACATATCAGTGAGGAAAATAGTAAAATCAGCCCTCAAGGGGTAAACAAATCGGCACTAGGCCCCAAACATGGCTTACAACCCAAAACATATCAAATATATATCAATACTATTAAGCATAGGCTTTAGAATCGATTTCGCAACTCAATAGTTCCCTAAATAGGGAATATATTTCCAAAGTTCCAACCTTGCATTCCAAAACCCGTGAAGGGTGCAGAGTCCGGGGTTTCATACCCTCATGACATGAATTAAAGACATTACTTACCTCAAACTAGCCCGGAAACTATTCCGCAATACTCTTGCCTCTCGAATCAACTCCTGAATGCTCCAAATCTACCAAATTCAGATTTTTATCATCAAATTATGCTTAAGGAATGAATTCCAATTGAAAAATATCAATTTTAGGTCAAAACCCGACCCCGGGCTCGCATCTCGGAACTCAGAAATTTTTATACCAAAATATTCTTCGTCATCTCACGAGTTCGTACATATAAAGAACGCGAAAATCGGAGTTTGTTAGACCCCTCAAATCGACCCCTAAAGGTCTCATAATCTCAAGCCCTAACCCCACCATTTTTTACTGATTTTCATGAATTAAGCACTGAGATTATGTTCCTTAATCACCTATAATCAAATTTTAAGGTCCAAAATACTTACCTCTATGATGAACACTGATTTTCCCTCTTCAAAATCGCCTCAAAAGCTTCTTCCCGTACAAATATGGTGTTAAAATAGGTTAGGGTCGCGGAAGGGTTTTAATTTAACTACCCAGTTATTTATGCACTGCGATTGCGGACATAAGGTCACGATCGCGAAGAACAATTTTCCACATACCCTCAAATACCCTATGCGATCGCGAATCCCCACACGCGACCGCGATTCACAGAACCTCAACCCCACGCGATCGCAACCTTACACACGCGATCATGAAGAACAAATGGACTCTCTCACCTCACGCGCATGTAACCCTACGTGATCGCAAGCAAGGCCACGCGACCGCACTGCCCTAGCCTTCCAAGCTATGCGATCGCAAACACACTTACGCGATCGCAGACACATTTACGCGATCGCATAGAACAATTTCACCTGCCTCAACTCTTTACTCTACGCGATCGCGGCCTGATCCTCGCGATCGCGATGAACGATTTCGTGCTGCACTGACACCAGAAAACCAGCATTTTTCCCAAGTCCAAAAGTGCCCGTTAACCATCCAAAATCAATCCCGATCCCCCTCGGGACCCAAACCAAACATACCAACACGTCACATATGCTCATTCAAACTTAGTTGCACCCTCGGAACACCAAAATTAACATTAAAACACCGAAATCACATCGGATTCAAGCCTAAGAACTTTCAAATTTCTAAAATTCACCAACGATGCCGAAACTATCCAAAACAACTCCGAGTGACCTGAAATTTTGCAGAAATATATTACAAACCTGTTCCAACTGTCGGAATTCCATTCCGACCCCGATAGCCTATTTTCCACTGCCGATCGAAAATCACCAAAACTAGCTTTCGCCAATTCAAGCCTAATTCTACATCGGACATCGCAAATTTATTCTGAACACACTCCTAAGTCCCAAATCACCTAACGAAGCTATCCGAGCCATAAAATCCGCATTCCGAGGTTTTTTACCAATAAGTCAACTTTCATTTGACTTTTCCAACTTTAAGGCTATTTTTAAAGACTAAGTGACTAAACTCTCACTACAACCATTCCGATTTCAAGCCTACCAACTCTAACACATAAATAACAATATAACCAACCTATGACCACTCAATAAAATTAATTAAAAATGAAGGTTCTACGTAACGACAGACCGGGCATTACATGAGGCTTGGAATAGGCACTGAGTTATTTATTTATTGTTGTAGGTTATCTTTCTGGTTTGTGTAGAATTGTTTTATTGCTTTGTATATATACATTGTTACAAGATGTGTTAAAATTTCCCCGCCTTAGCCTCGTCACTACTTCGTCGAGGTTAGGCTCCGCACTTACTCAGTACATGGGGTCGGTTGTGCTGATACTACACTCTGTACTTTTTTGTGCAGATCCAGGTACCGGTCAACATTAGTGATTTTTAGTAGCGGACACCCATCATTTGGAGATATGAGGTATATCTGTCGGCGTTCGCAGATCCCTGGAGTCTTCTCTTAGTTCATAAAGACTGTTTTATATTTTCTCAAAACAACTATATTATTCTTTCAGCCCATTATTTTTAGTATTCTTAGAAGTCGTGAATTGTGACACCAGACCCTGGGGTAGTATTAGAGTTATATATATATATATATATATATATATATATCTCTA